>JAJJKD010000087.1:0-173705 GCA_022376535.1 Xylariaceae sp. FL0662B
GTCGTTGTTATAGCATCCGGAAGTATCTTAGGATTGAAAAATAAGAAGTGAATTCACAATCTATTTCATACCATTTATTGACCATTATATGATGACATAACATTCTCGTCGAATGTCAAAGGGGCGTTTAATGGAACTCTCATGTTTGATACAACCTCACCGCTAAGCCCAGCACATGCATCAAGTCAAGTTATTGAGTTTTGTACTCTTATTTTTATTTATTAACTTGACTTGACTTCACTTAACGGTGGCCACATTTTGACTTAACTCCTTAAGTCATGCATCAAGATACCCTTTAAACTTCCTTTTTTTTTTTTTTTTTTTTTTTTTTTTTTTTTTTTTTTTTTTTTTTTTTTTTTTTGCTGCTGCCCCTGAATTTACCCCTGAATCTGCTGCTGTTGCTAAGTCTCCTGCCTAGCTTCCTCCATATCGTCGTCATAACAGTGAGTTAAGTTTTCGACGGCTTCCGTGAGGCAACTTAGTTATTTAAACTAGTTTAGGGAAAATACTCTTGTCAGAATATGGCTGGTAATGGCAAACTTATCAAGAGGTCTAAGACGTGATAATGATCATCGCTTAGGTGCTATACGAATTTCAATATATCGTAGAGTCGTCGTGCTGTATCCTCATAGTTAAGAAGCTAGTAGCATAGTTCTTGTCGGCTAGGTATGTCTTGATCATCAGAGCTTACGTGGAAAGAAGCTTGATTCTGTGTCAAGGCTATCTCTCCTATCCAATCAAATTTCAGGTCCGCTTCGGTAGGAGTCTACCAATCTGTAGATTTGACACCGACATGATATTTCGCAACTCGACCCGATTTCGGTATGCGGTAGCGAGTAGATAAACTGGTTGGGTTTCTTTCCTTACTTTAATAAAGAGAATATTAATTACAATTATCATATAGATGTGATCGTGAAGCGGTCAAAATGCAGCAAGCCACAGTATGCTACCCGGCAGATTCGGATAGTGACCGCGCCAAGCAATGTGCCTACCTGTGTCCCATGAATCATAACCCGTCCTGGGCAGGGTGCTACTTGGCCTCGGCCCGTTGACAGAGGCGTGAAAGCATGGTATTCGATGATTACGCTGCAGTTATATCGGGAAGGTCATACTCGGACATGCATGTCGATCACCGTTTTAAAAAGCAACAGGCAGACAGACCGTTGCTAACGCCTCCGAGAGTTCCACAAGTCGTTCGGAGCAAGTTCTAGGATCAGGCCTCGAAAGAGGCCAGTCGGAATGCCGAGCAAGCGAAACTACTAGAAAGCCGTTGTATATTGGGAATTTCTCGCTTATTCTGCGATGTCTTTGCTTTCCTCGCATTGGATTATCCCCGCAGGTAGGTGACCTACGGTACCATGTCATTGGTAATATTTTTCAAATAGAAAAGGCAAGAGGCTTTTCTATATGGAGATCCCTCGTGTAGCTTTTACAATACTGACCTATCGACTTCTTCGAATGCAAGACTTAACACTGTCCCGGGATTGTTACAATTTAGCCCAATGTACAGTAGGTAGTTCTGGTCGTTTCGCGAGCATGTCAGAGTGAGCTAGAGAATAAGTATATGATTTGAGATAGCCACGGTGTAACATGTATGAATGATGCGCAGCATATAGTTAAACTCTCATGAGATCAGATCAGAGTGTACAGTGAGATGCGCCGCATACCTTGGCAAAATCGTGGCAAACCCATGCTATGGTATGTACGCTAGGGACCTTTTATGCGTCACCTATATGTGCTCATTACCAGGGACACAGCATTAGCTAGAACACCGTGTGAACACATGTCTTATTGTATATGGATGAGAAGGTGACGAGATGGGGAAACGAAAATAGAATCGGTTCGGCGGTGGTGGAACAGGCCCTGATGGATTTAGAGTCGAAGATGAAAACGCGTAGCCATCATGGGAAAATGAAAATTATAAAGATATTAGCTATAGCTTCTTGAGTCCTTGGACATGAAGGCTAGCACGTTGCAGAACTAGGGCCACACTCACATATACCCGTACCGGATCTTGCACCACCATGCCCGCCACAGAAATGCGCATTGCAATAATAGGTGGAGGCCCATCGGGCCTAGCGACACTGAAGTATCTCCTGGCTGCCGAGAGGACCTTAGGAACAAAGCCTGTTGATGTGCGCCTCTTCGAATCCGAGTCGAGTGTAGGCGGGACCTTTCTTGCGAGGATGTATGAGGATGCAGAGGTAGAGACAATTCCCCCTTTGCCTCAAAATTTCACCACAAATTGACATCATCCACAGCTTGTATCTTCCAGACAGCTCACTAGCTTTTCTGATTTCAGATACAATGATGACCCAGATTTCCTTAGCGCGGACCGCTACCTTGAGTATCTCAATGAATACTGCACACACTTCAACTTGTGGCCGTACATGAACTTCTCTTGTTTAGTTACGAGTCTAAGAAAGGGAAATGATGGTGATCATACCATAACGTACATGCTCAAGGGGCATCTGTATACCTGGGAGTGTGATGCAGTTGCTGTTTGTTCTGGCTTACATGTTGACCCGAGCATCCCTCAAATCCAAGGGATTCAGAAAGTACCACTAGTGTTTCACTCCTCGGAGTTGAAGTCACGAGAACAGTTCGGTAATGGAAAAACAGTGCTTGTTTTGGGAAGTGGAGAAACTGGTGCTGATGTTTCATTCCTCGCGGTCACTTCGCCGACAAAGCGAGTGGTGATGTGTCATAGAGATGGATTCCATCTAGCGCCAAAAGTATGTCTCCAACAAATATATATATAAACGTGACTAAAAACCTCACAGAAAAACCCAAACCCTATGCTAATATTCAGCCGTAAACGAAGCTCTTCAGACCGCCCTCAAGTCCCAATTGATGCCTCTCGAGCCAGTCTATTCGACACGGCCTACGTGCATCCTTGGCTCAGAAATAGTAATATCCTCTGGACATACTACGACTGCTATGTCAGATGGATCCTTTGGATTTCATGGGGGACTATACATGGAACAGATCAATGGATCGGCGGAAAACCTCGAGGATGGTCTACTTCTGAGAGTAAGTCTATGATAGTCTATAATGTGGTTTCTCCCCGTCCTATATGATTATACTAGAAAAACGTTAACCATAAGTAGTATTCTTTAATAAGTCCGGTTCCAAGATTAGCCCGTACCTCAATACTATCTGGAAGCCGGCCACGCCGCAAGGATTCCTACGGTACATCCGTTCATGGATAGTTCAAGACTCTGAAGCAGAGACACCAGGTCGAAAACTAGAACTCGCACCTTGGCCCGAGCGTATAAACGAAAATGGGGTTGTACAATTCAGAGATAATGGGCGGCCCGAGTATGCATACATGAAAGATAAGATCATAAAACCGGATGTGATCGTCTTCTGTACGGGCTATAACCCGCAGTTCCCTTTCCTCGCAAACAAGGCTCCCTATTATGATTACGTGAGAGAAATTTGGCCAGAAGAGGATCCTTCCATCGGGTTCATCGGCTTCGTGAGGCCTAATCTAGGTGCCATCCCGCCTCTTGCTGAGATGCAGGCGCAGCTGTGGGTGCTTAAGATCCTAGCCCCTGAACGGCTGGGCCCGGTCGTGCCAGATGACGAGCCGCACTACCGGCTAAAATACAAGAAGGGGGCCCGGATCCGCTACGGAGTTGATCATGAGAGCTACACGTACCAGTTGGCCCTCGACATGGGCTCGGCACCGTCATTCTTTGAAGTGATACGCATAGGACTTAGAGGCCCCCAAGGCTGTTGGTGGAAACTCCCGCTCACATGGGCACTTGGCGCAAATTTTAACACAAAATTCCGACTTCGTGGACCGTGGAGGTGGGACGGTGCCGTGGAGGTAATGGCCGGGGAGCTGTGGGATACCGTTGCCAGACGAGAATTGTTCTTCGGTGAGCTATCTCTGTTATTCTACTAAGTTGTGCTTGTTTAACATAGTTATAGGTCACTTCACCCTTTCGGTTGTACCCATGCTTGTCTTCGGCCCAATCAGTCTCCTCGTCTATCTTTGTGCCTGTTTGTGTCAATTCTTACAGAGTTTGACACAAATATGCAAGCGTAGAGAAAATAGGGGAAACGGTGCTGTCCATCTATAAAATAGCTTCAAGTGTCTGTCGGTGTTATTTGGCATATTATTTGGTTCACATGCCATTGACCCATCCATAATTAATAATTACGTTTGACTAGTGAATATTGAGATGGGATTTGTTCTTATAATACATGCTTCCTATTCCCCCTTCTAATCTCTACCAAAACGATTGAAAGGACCCAGTCACAGCAACACAAGACTAAACATAATCAGATGGGTAGGGTACTATCAGATATATACGTTTTATTAGTAGACGTAAGTAGCTTTCTGACAAGGTGTTAAAGTTAGTTTCAGAAGGACTGCCAAGTTCTTATTAACCCTTATACTTGCTCTTACCTAAAAAGGGGTAGCTTCAGGAGATTTGCTCGAAATATTGTGATTTTTGACAAGGAGCCTGGATAGTATTGGCAAATTTAGTTATCTTAATAGTCTTACACAGCAAGTATTTTTAAAGGCTAAATAATCTCGAAGTCTGAGAAAATACAAACCCTCCCTGGCGATTTGTACCAGTAGAGAGGTATACCTCGGGAGCACTTAATTATTCACGAAATGAAATGGCTACGAGATGACTTTATGGTGTTAGGTAACGAATTATTCAGCCTTCCCACCTTGTTCTACTTTACTCTATCCGTAACGAATGCATATGAATCAAGAGCGTCGGCAGTTGACGATACGACTAGGACCGAAGCGCCACAAGCGAGTCTAATATATGGGCTTCGTGAGATTTAATTTATCCTTGTACAGCTATGACACTGTGCCGTATGGCTCACCGCTCTATTATAGGTCACATCGAGAAAACGGGTATGCATGTACATGCGTCATGGCTCGGCCAAGGCCAGGACAGACCACGTGGCGGAGAGCCAAGGAGAACTGTGAGTGGACGCAACCGTTGCAATGGTATGTCTGCATGTCTCTTTATCAGTGAGATTCGTGAGATCTGTGTAGCCTAGACGAGATTCATATGCGTGACCCAGACTGGTCCACGGGATTTCTCGGGCAAATATTGCATAGACGTGGTTGCACGACGCTTCTCCACTCACACATGGCGTTCACGATGACGCCCATAGCCGCAACATATACGATGTCGAAGCATAACCAACAAGTATCATTGGTCTCGCACGGTTGGGTCGTGGTTAGTATTCGTGGGATCATCATGGATGCACTCATAGCTGTACGGATCCGTTTCTCTCAACTTTAACCGCGGTAGTCATGGCTACTCAATCACATAAGATCCCGTAAGATCGAGCTCGGCGGTGAGAGGACTTCGGCTACTCTTGCACACACAATATACATAAAACAGTTGAACAGAAATCTTTCCCGGCCTATCGGTTCGAGGCAAGGGAGGAATGCTAGTTCGTTATGGCGCACTAATACTTCGTTTCCATTGCAACCTACTAATATAGAGATTAATTAGCCTTGTGCCGTCGAGGCACTTTAAAACGGTAATCCCGGAGAGTCTATTGTATAAGGCTCTAGGTTGCGAATTGTTTCTTACGACAATGATTGGTTTGGTTTAATCTTCCGGAGCGGTCGTTTTAGTACCATGTGCTTCGTCTGTGGAACATTTGATAATACCTTGTATATCTACCACGAGCCCGCATCCGCATGCATCACCTTAAGTAATCGACGATCACGAGCGTGGTATGAGAATATACTTGTTAATGAGGTTGAATCGTGCAGTCTACAGGGAAGTATTGCCGTGAGTTAGAAGGGCAATCCTACCGGTCAGTCTGAAAAGGGGGAAAAGGGGGGAGGGGGGGGGGGAGCAAGGGGGTGAGACGAGAAATTATTATGATGGTTATTATGGATGTTCAGTTTAGATATTATACACCCAATTTGTCTATTCCGATAACCTAGGGTTAATACAGGAAGACATGACCCTCTGGCTCAGACCTGATATAGCAGCATGAAAACATAAAGCTCTAGAAAATCAGCTACACAACAAAGATAAGATGATGGTATTTTATTTCATAGCGGTCTACTTGATTTATAACTTCTTCCACCAATATACTATTACTGTGACTATATTAGCTAAATGGGTTATTGTCAAATAAATCATTACCACAAGAAACAATGAGGTGTACATCTGAAATATATTATCGTGCTATCGGCGGAATATGGGTATACTATATCTTTTCAACTAAACCTTTCTACTAGTGATATACAACACTTCAGGCTGTTATGAAATAGACTCTAAATTGTTGAACATACTGTTGAACATACTGTATATAGGTATGTATATATGAAATAGGAAAATGAGGCAACTACACAGAGCAGTTCGACATGAAAATAGGACTAGGGATAGCGGTTGACTGCGTACCTATCGAAAAGCCCCAAATTAGCAATTTCATGAAACACTAATAAGATTACAGCTGTATCTGGTTGTCCTATAACTACTCCTATTATTGTGGATATTATGTACATCATTAGTCCTTGGTTCTTTTGTTGACAAGAACTTGTGCTTCACACACTACTAGCTCTATATGAATTGGCATACCTGTTTTATTGTCACGTAACTAAGACGTATGATTATCTACTAAGTTGTAATATGTTTGCCTACTATACCTTCATGATCACTAACCTCTCCTGCCATCTCACCAACATCTCTATACAAGTCAACATTTACAAGCTCACCTTGTTAAAGCTTAGCTCCTCGAATAAGACGATCACCTAAGAACTGAATGCACTTGTGGACTCTCAAATCTTGGAAAAGTCTTAGGCCGCTTTGACCACACCATTAAGTAATCCTACTCTATGACCCCAAACCCTCGGTCAAGCTATTTGTACATTGAGGTAGGTATACTTGAGTATGAATCCTGTACTAGCAACGTTAACGCGCAAAGTTTAGGCCCCCGTTACTTTCTCAGCGTGCGGGATATATCACATCACCCTCTTAGACACGGCGTTATAGATGAACACATAGGAGCAACCTCGCGTAATACATTAACTATCGGAGCCCGACATTCCAGTGGTCCTACGACCTCGTTCCTGGGTGTTGAGTAGTTTTCTTTCACCGAGTTGACGCGAAAAGGCGAAGTTCGTGGATAGGTGGACGAATAGACGGGACGGGGAAAGACGGGTGATGATACCTAGGTTCTTCCTTCTTGTATGGTGTCATATCTGATACCAGAAGGGTGCGGTAGAGCAGCGGGCTATGTAGGAATGGCGGGAGGAAACGGGCGGAGAATGAATATGTATGCAGCGGACCAGCGGCACAGCGTGCATAGACGCATGGACTTCTAGAACGGGAGGCGTGAGCTGTGCTACGTCTTACTTCCGCGGAGAACCCTCAAACACCCTGCTGCGCCCCGAGCGTACATGTTTGGCGCAGCTCGAACTCCGACTCGTATGCCGATGGGTGTCTAATTTAGGCTATTACTCACGCCGAACAAAACGGTGCTATCCTCGGCGTTAAGCAGTTCAACTGCAGTTGCTGACGGCCTTAGCACATGTAAGCCAGCCCTGTGTATAAGCGCCTGTCTATCATTACCCCTTTTGCTCATGCATGTAGAGGTTTCTAGCGCCTGGTTCATCCATAGGCGACATAATTATTTAGTATTTACCAAATTCTTTGCTCCTTTGGTAATTGTAAGATTATAGAACCATCCAATGATATGCTCACAAGGCTTGTTAAGGCTGAGTACCTAATACATGTGAGTGATGTAACCGGTAGATATTTTAGACCTCGACGACTGAAGAAGTGGATGATCTTACCTGTTTGTCACGAGATTAAGGATGATCAAATGCTACCTTGCCGTCGTGGCCTTGCCGTCGTGGCATTGCCGACGTCGGTAGGGAAGCGGTCCGGGGCATAGATGAACGTTTATAATACTACGTGGTCACCGCATCTTAGTGATACCTATATCCTGTACACCGTGATCGAACTCAAACGGCGCTTTATCATGCCGGTAGTTGTAGTGGGCGATAGGCAAGCTCCCTAGTCGACACATGGCCGCGGGGGCCAGAGGGGGGAAGATCGGAAAGGCTTACTTTGGGCCTAATGTCAGCCCTGCGGTGTTTTATGTACAGTAGGTGTACCAATTAATACACCGAACGTTCGAAGGTGAAGGGGTATATTACGGAACACTTAATCTGATCGGTCTATCAACCGGTATAAGTCTACTAAATCGGATCATCGGCACTTATTCTTCGGTTTATGAAGTGATAGCGCTGCCGTCGAAAACTACAATTATAATAAGGGTCTGCTTATGAATATACTCCCAGATTGTTAATTATCGATGTGGCCTACATAGGTATTGCTAAGGCTTACCTAGATATGTTGCATAAAGTGACCTGTTATATTATGTGACTTGTTTCCCCTTGGAGATTATATGTGCGGATCAATCACGGGACACTGAATATTCATCATATATCCCTATCATGGTGACTATGATAAATAACGTTCCATATCATTGTAAGACTTCCGAATACTGCATATGGCTAGTTATTCTTGAACAATGTAGCCTCTTGAAGTTGCTTCGAAATTAAAGATTACTTAATGAATGTTTTAAAAAGCTACAACTTTATTCTTTTTCAGGTAGTCTCAACGGATTGTTAGAAAAATCCATTGCAACGTTACCCTTTGGATTCTCGATATAGTATGACAATGTGAATTCTCTCTCTATCTCTTTTTCTTGTTACATATATAATATTGCCCCGCAAAGCCATGGTGTGGTGCATGATGACTTTTAACATAGATTCTTCGAGAAGTATGGAGTAGGTATAATACACGCAAATACTTTCACATATGCACAACCAGACTACCAGGCACATGCAACAAGCTGGACGCATACCGAGTAATACGACCTCACGATGCATAATATGGACGTTGTAGAGACATCACGTGCCTAAAGACTTGGATTAATAATAACAGCAACATTGGTGATTAGAAATTAGTGCTTATGCAGAAATAGCGGCGTGGCTTTTGCGACAACAACCCTCCGCCCCCAATCACTTGCCTATTGCTGACTTTAGCGTGTCATGGCACATGGTTTTGCAACCCTTGTCACCAGATCCTGCAGGAATTGAGCGGCGCCGGTCCCTCAAAAGCTAGGTATTAGCCGCCCTGCTGCCCAATCGACCACGGCGGCACGGCGCCTACGCCTTTTCTCTCAAAGTGAACCGAATTTATCTACACCTGTGGCTTTGCTGATCGGTCAGATCCCCTTGCTTACTATGTATGTAGGCAGTTTAAGGTTGTGGGGGCTTGCTACATACATATGTCCATAGTCAACACTTCAGGAGATACCTGCGTAGTGAGTAGCAGTGTTGAATAAGTACCTGGAAAGCCTCACATGGCCCAATAAGACATCTGACTAATATTATATAGCCATAGTTTACCGATAGCAGGAACCAACATTGTGATATCAAATATAGTAGACATTTGGTGTGTAGATTAAACGTATTAACTACTTGCTAGTTGGGGAGAACGTGATGTGGTAGGTAATTCAGGAGCTTGCTAGCGAAAGCTTAAGGGGATAACGTCTTATGTGCAGCGTGGGCATGTAAACAAAATACAGGCCTCATGATTTCGTTCCACCTCGTCAAAAAAACGATGTAACCTGAATAGTAAATAGTAGCGGCACAGGATAGAGTACAGGGCTTATACCTATACGGAAGTATGTACATATGTATGTCTGTGGAAGGCTTACCCACACCCACCTAGTGCAGTATGCCCCTCTGGCCCCTAACCCACCCCTTCGGTATAGCCTCGACGGCGTTCTGCAAGCGGACGCGCGCCGCATCCGCGAGGGCGACGTCGCCCGCCTCGCGGTGCCACACCTCGAGGCGCTCGAGCTCGCCGATCAGGTATCCCAGGTCGGGGTCCCATCCTAACTCTCGGAGTCGATGATTTCCCATTTAGGTATCGGGGTATCTCAGATGTCTTTAATGGCGCTCAGATTTAGTGCTAGTTGAAAAGAATTGCTATAATTGTATATAAAGGTTTGATTCCGTTTATCTGAACTACCTAATGCATTTTCCGTAAAGCATAGTACATTTACTAACTACTTTAAGCTTCCTAGTATTTGTAATCGTCACGAAGGATAGCTTTTAGCGTAACTATAGCTTATCGGATAATGTATTCTTAAAATATCGCATCGTTAAAAGCCCTATTATAAACGGTATCTACGAATAACCAAACCGATACGGCATTTTCGGTTAGCTACTCCGTAATATAATAATAAATTATCTTATATTTAAAGCCTATATTAAATCGGATAGCCCTTATAACTTCTATAAGGTTTATAGTAATATTATCGTATATATTGCTAGCCCGAATATTTCTAATAGCTTTTCTGTTTTCTAAAGGAACATAAAAAATAGGACGATTACTTTTAATCTATCCTATCGCAACCTAGGCATTATATATCTTATAATAAACGATAATCCGGTTAAGCTTCGAAACAGTATCAATATCGGCCGAAATTCCCTAATCTACAGCCGACCTATCGCTTACTATAGTAAAGTATATACCAACGCTACTGATCTGCAAATATGGCTTCAGAGATTCCAACTCCGCCTTATCCCAAATAGCTCCAACCTTCAGTTTTCCGAGTGCAGTACGAGCTACAGCTTTCTGTTCGGCAGATGATAGTAGGGCAATCGTACGAGGTAGGTTGGTAGGGATTTGGTTCTCGGGTACACCAAGGTAACGAAGGGCGTCGCGAATTAGTTGGTCCATCTATAACAGGGTTAGCAATGTTTAAGAGAAATATAGTTTACGTACCTTAAATATAGCAGGCGTTGTTGGAAAAGAATGGTATGGGATAGTGGTAGTGCAGCCGTTAATGAACAGGTATAACTGATAGTGGTAGGCGTTGTTGGAAAGGATGCTGTGGTAGTGCGACCGTTGATAAACAGGTATAACTGGTGGTGGTAGGCGTTATTAGAAAGGATGCTGTGGTAGTGCGACCGTTGATGAATAGGTATAACTAGTAGTACCAGCCGAGGTTTCCTCGCGACAACTGGTAGGATTCCTGGTTTTTAAATAGCCTTAATAATTAATTGAAAGAGTCGAATCAAATGAATGCTCGGTCGCAAGTGGCAATTTTATATTATAAGGTACAGGGTGATGGAGAGGTAATTTGGATTATGAGTTGTAAGGATGATGGAAAGGTAATTATAAGTGCCTCCATAGATTTCTGAATTTAGTGGCTGCAGCACGGCAGTATTCCCGTTTCGGAAGGCGGTGAAAACGCACGCGTGAAATTATCTGGCAAGGCTAAGAAAATGGCAAGGCTGAGGTATGGCAGAATTCCCAGTTTGGAAGGCGGTAAAAGTGCACGCGAGTTGAAAAAACCTCGGTTTTGAACGTTTCAGGGCTTGGTGGCTGGATCTGAGTGCTCAGAGGGCATGTGAGCAGTTAGATTACCTAAGGTGGTACGTACCTACTGGTGTTTGCTGCAAGACCAGTGAATAAGCTGTGGAGCACTCAGGTCTAGTGCCAGTGGGGTTATTTCACACACAAATTGTATGGGGATTAGCCCTGCACACTCAACACAACAATGTACCATCTGCTAGTCAATACCTAGATTACGGCCGATCGCACCCTAAAAAATGCCCACACTTCTCGGCTTTGGCCTTTTCAGCATATACTGAATCAGTATGCTTAATAGGGAGTAGTCCTAGTAACTAAGCGTAAATACGTAATATTTATTATATTTAAGATAGAAAGAAAAAAGCCGAGAAAAAAAAAATAAAAGGCTATATTAAAACATCAAGTATAAATACCTGATATCCATTAAGTATTCATGCTTAACGACGCCTAAAAAGGGAATCGAACCCTTATTTAAGACCTATTAGTCCCAATTATACCACTAAACCACAGAGGCTTTATTAGAATATAATGTTTATACTATTATTCTTTAATATAAGTATTACGAATTAGAATAAAGCTATTAAAACCGCCAAATAATTAGCCTATTAAGTACACAGATCTGCGTATATAAATTAATCCAGGTAACTGATTTATATATGTAATTGCGTATATAATATAAATATTTATTAATTAATTAAGTATGTATATTTAAAGTTATATATACAATTGCACACGTAAAATTACTCCTTTTATCAATCTATCGGAGTCATATTAGCTCCGCGCCGATAGTCAGGACCTTGGCAGCGATTATAAATGGGTGCTACCACAATACAGATTATTTTATAACAACCGCTGCATCTCACCCAGGTGGCCAAGCTGGGAGAGGCGCAGCGATCGTTAATAAGTGCCGTCACAATAAATTATCTTACAATAACCCACTATATCTCACCCAGGTGGCTAAGCTGGGAGAGGCGCAGTGTATTATTATAAGATAAGTTTACTACAATATAGTTATATATTGTTATTTTATCCCTTTTTCCTTTCGATTTTCCAATTTCGTGCCACCTTTTAAGATTTATAAATCGTATATCATTAGCCAAATTGTTAGAAAAAACAACGTAACGCAAGCAAGTAGTAATTATATAATGACTTTCTTTCGGCATTATTCCAAAAGAAAAATAATATCTACAAAATAACGGCGAATAGGTCGTCACCTATAATAGCCGTAACGCTTATAATATATAATAAGCTATTTGGTTTTAAAAATAACCTATAAACGCATAGTTTAAGTCGTTCGCAGTAAATCGAGCGGTTAGCGTTAATATAGTTAGGTGATAAAAAACGGCCCTCTCGCGTGGAATCCGACTTTATTAAATAGTACTATAGCTTGCTAGGGTTCTCCCAATATTAGTTATCTTAAGTTATTAAAGTTAAAGCAGGTCTATCAGGTTTATACGCTACCCCTCACCTGCTGCAATCAAGGAAAGGCGCAAAACCGTTAAAATAGAAAAAGGACCTTAACGAATTAGGTATGCTTACGACAGCAGTCCGGGGGAGTATCCGGTATCGTCAGGAGGCGGCTTGGTTAATCTACATATCCCTCTATCTTATAGGAATTATCCTAATCTTAACAACGGCCGGAAGGGCATTATTTAGCGCGGTCTAAAGCAAAAGCGTATTTAGGGAGACCCCTGGGTACTAGGACTACGCTTGCTTAATCTTTAGCAGCCTAAATAAATAAAGAAATACTATAAAGCGTTATAGAATAGGGTTCGCTCTGCTCTGTTATATGACAAGGCAAATAGCGATTAAAAATATTCTATTAAAATAAGGCGGCTACTATAACGGATAACGATTTCCTATTGCTCTTTTCTTTATACATTATCCCATATAACGTGTTTTTTCGTACCAAGCAGGCTTTCTTATACCAAGCAGGCTTGCAAAAATGGTAAAGAATCAGGGGCAGCTAAGCACCACATCCAATACATACCTTAAATAACACCTCCTATAGCTTTTCCTATAGCACCTCCTATTACCTCTCACCATCAATACATATCACTTAAGATAGCTTAAACTATAGCAAATCAGCTCCCTAAGCCACCTATCTACTAATAGTCTGAAACGCTAATAGTCTATAGGTAATTTATCAGCTCCCATAATATAAGAATACGATTACGGCTAAGTGCTATTAAATCTGGGGTTTGCCGGGGTAGCTAGAACGGCTGGTAAGTTCTTCCTAAGCGCAACCGGCGAACGTAAACTAGCTATTATAGGCATAGAAACCGATTATTACGTAATACAGTTATCGGTATTCCGTGATATCTGACTGCTGACATATCAGGCTTCCTACTTAATAACGAGATATAATTTATTATATATACCGCTTCTTATATATACATTTTATACGTAAATCGTACTATATTTTCTAAGCTATTAATAGCGGCAAGCTATCTGATTTAACATATAACCTGCATTCCTACGCCATCTATATACCATCATATCTTAATATATATAGCTAGAGTTTTAGGCAATTAACTTCGCCGGTATGCTCTCATATCTTATACGAATAACGGAATATAATTATCGGCTACCCCAGCTTTCGTAAGAAGGTACCGTTTACTCCTATATATATATACCCCCAGAAATTTCTAACGGCGATATTTGTTAATATTATCTATTAATAATTATCGAATACCTTATTAATAGTATCTGCCCTAATTACTATTAAAAATAAGCACTTTTTAGAACCCGTAGCCTATACGGGCAGACCTAAAAAATATGCGCAAAATAGCGAAGCGGCTATAATAAAAAAAACAATAAAAGAAAAAACAATAAGAAAAAAAATAAAAAAGAAAAAAACGAAAGGAAAAAGAACAAATATCTACTCTCAGCCAGCCCTCCCCTACTACACCGGCTACACATACCCTACCCCTAACCTATCCACCTAGCTTTATATCTAAAGAACCCTAAACAGGGAAATAAGCCAAATAGTACCACGGCCTCTCCTAATAGCGTACCTTTTCCTAATTACCTACCCTCTCCTAGTTATCTATCTTTTTTTAGTAATATATTAATATTATTATCTTTATTATAATATTCGGTATACTAAATCTTTACCTTAATAATACCTGCTTATACCTAAATACTTACCTCATTTAAACCGTTCCCAAACTAGGCTATATTTTAAAAAAAAAAAATAACTTAACGGTAGCAATTTTTTACCTTAAAAAGTACTATAAACTGCTAACGGAAATATATTTATTACTATATATAGGTAACCAGTTATATATAATCGCGAAATACTTATAAGATATTGTAAAAGGCGGAATAGTGCCGGATTAGCTATTTTAAATATTTTTAAATGTTAAGCTAAAAATAATTAAAAACTATATATTTTTAATATAAAATATTTAAATATTCTTTTTATAAAAGCCTCCTTTAGGTAAATATGTTTAGTTTAGGTCGGATTCTGGAAAGGAATTAAATATATCCGAATAGAATAATTAAGATATACCGATCTAATTACCGTTTTTAGTTATAATAGGTACAGATTTGGCAAAAAATACCGTCCGTATATTTAACGAAACCTTAATATATGCTGTTTTTAAATATAAATAAAAGTTAGGGCGCGTAAATTTTTTCCTAAAGTAGTTTAGCGTTATTATAGTTTACCTTTTTTAACTCTACTATAAAATATTACATTTTATTAAGCTAATATTTTAAAAAAGGTTCGAAATAAACCTAAATATTAAACTTAAGGATTTTATATAAACCGTCCCTATAATAAAAGGTATAATACGTTTGCTTAATTATTAGTTTATATTTTAGTAACCTATAATAGCCGAAATTACCCTAATTAAATTTAAAGCGATATATAGCGTTATAAAATATATAAATATATTAATAAAAAAAATCGCCGGGCTAAATGGGAACTTAATTTATTAGTGAAAGGAAATGGGCCCGTATTCCGAAATAGTTATATTAATATATTATAAGTTCCGTAATATTATAGCCTATAAATAGCTATTCTATAAATCGGCAAATACCCTAATCCGCCTAATAAACTAATTATTAATAATCCGGCAAAAAGAATATAACGCGCTTTCTATACTAAACCAATTATATCTAAAGAACTTTAAAACCATTTCTTTATAATATATTCGTATTAAACGTTAATTTATAGGATTTTATTTTATATATTTATTAACTTTCCTATAATTATAGGATTAGTTATTTTAATAAATAAATCGTATTTAAACATTTATCGGATATCTTATTTAAATTTATATATAAATATAAACCCTACCGGTATTAAAAAATACTAGCTTAAATATCGTTAATTAAGTTATTTAATATTTCAGCTAAAATAGCAAACGTCGAAAGAAAAAATAAGGCTAGAAAATACTATAGTAAATATATTAAAGCTAATGTATTAATTTTATTTTTATTTTAAACTATTTTAGTAAAGCCGATTTTATTTATATATAAAATAATCCGTTTATTAATATAATTTCGTTATTCTTTATAAATAAACCTAAATTCTATTCGTATCCTTAAAATCCCGCCGTATTATTTAAATACGTAGCTATATACTTTATTATAAAATACCTATATCTATATATAATAACCCGCTATAATAAAATACCAAAACGGTACTATTACTAATAGGTACCTACCCGAAAGAAATCTTCGCTTCGAAAAATCTGAATAGTATTAAGTTATAAAACTAAACGCGTAGGCTTAATATATTAAAAAAAGAAATAAAAAGTCTTAAACTTAATCGTTATCTATATAAATTAGGTATTTAGTTTTCCCGTAAAAAAGAAATTAAAAAAAAATTAAAAGGAATTATAAAGTAGAAAGTTACTATATCGCTTATAAATATTTATTATGCGTATTTAAAAGATAATAAACCGAAAGAATCTCGTTATAAGCAGTTACGGATAAATAAAATCCTAATTATATTCCGGGATACGCTTTTAATTTTAAACCTACTAGTATTTAATAAAGTAAATTAAAAGAAAATAATAAAACCATCTTTATAAAATATATTTATTTTAAATATTAATAGTTTAGATAGCAGATTATTAGGCAGTTTAGGCATAAAAATACGGCTATTTAAGCTATATAAAAGGCATTATTAGCAGGCGAAATTATACCTAATACCCGTACGCTTTTTCTTTTTTATTTAGGGCTAAATAATAGTACCGGTCGACAGTAAAAAAATAACAGAACTTTTATTTTAAAGCTATCGTTACCGGATAATAGGCTTATAAAAAACGAATTATATAAATATAAAAAAACCCGTCGATATATTAAAAAAAAATTAAATAATAGCTATATAATACTTTCGAATAGTAAATATACCTATAAACCTATTAATAATAAAAACAGCTATAATCCGATATAGTCGTAAATTTCTTTTAATTCTATAGAAAAAAAATCCCCTAACTACGCGAAAAAAAAATCCCTTAATTTTATAGAAAAAAAATCCGGTAACCTTAATTCCCGATAATTTTTTAATTGCTTAATTAATAAAAAAACGGCGTAATTTAATACTATAAACGGATTAATATTGGTTAAAAAGCTATAAAAGCACTGCCTCTTTTTTAATTAGCTTAAACGCTTTAAGGTTATATTATTTTTTACCGCTAATAAATATATTATTTTCTTTTATAAAATAAAACGCAACTATTAGATTAATTGCTTACAATATAACCGAAAACCTTTAAATAAGGCATATAAAAATGCTTTACGTTAGGTAAAAAGCTATAAAACCTAACGTTAATTTCTCCAAAAAGCAGCCGCTATTTTTAATAAATCTATTATGGAAGTTTCGGGAAAATACGCTCAATATATTATCGATCTAATTTAGCTAAAAATCTAGCAAGGGTAAAAAGGTCGTTATTCTTACTAAAACAGGAAAGTTATTATTAACAATTAATTTACGGCATACGCCTTACTAAATAATAAACATATATACTTCTTAAATCGAAATTAAATATATATTTTAAAGAAAAATATAAACTAAATTACGTATTTATAATATTTATTAGCCGCCTATCGTCTTCCGTTATACCTAATTTTCTTATATTGCCGTTGGTTATTAAAATAAGCACATTTAGCTTCATTATTTGCTACCTATTAATATACCAATCTATAAAGCATATAAATAGTACTACTTTAATTATTAATCCTTTTATTACTTTTAAACGAAGTAAATGTAGCTATAAACTTTTATTTCCGGTTTTTAAACGTTACTATCATATTTAACTAACGCTAGCTAAACCCAAACAATTTTTTAAAAGCGTCGAAACAATCCTTTATTACCGCCTTCTCTTTAATAATTAATTTAAACTTTAATAGCCTATCCGACATATCCTATAAAAAAACATTATATTCGATTTTATCCTTAAATATATCCACTTCCAGCCCGTATATAAATACGACCTAATAGTACTTAAAATAAAAAAAATCGGATATTTCATTAATTAAAAGGATTAAAAAATCGAACTGGTCCCATCTATAATCTTTTATTAATACGTTAAAACCTTCTTTAAAAATAAATAGTATATTTATAAGATATAAATAGCACATAATATACATAAAATTTATATAGTTAACTATAAAATTTTTAACAGCCGGTTTAACGAAAGGTTTATTATTAGGCTCATTAATAAATACTAAGTCGCATTTATTATACTTAATAGGCTGATCGAAACCGGATTTACCTTATTTAAAGCGAAATATCGCTAAATCAAAAGCCGGGTTAACAATAGTAGCGGTAGAATTTAAACTTAACGTTATTAAAAACCCGTACGGGCCGATTTCGGTCCTAACTATAGCGATCTCTTTATCTATTAAAACGTAATAAATTACCTTATTTAGCCCTTTAAAGTTAACCGTTTAGATTTCGGCAATACGCTAAATGCCGCTACCTACCCTATACCTAATCCTATAGTATACCTTAAGGTTAATAAGGGAATATACCATTAAATAGTTAAAGCTATATATATTTACCTAGCCTCATAAGGCTTTAAAAAAGGCCCTTAAAGTAATAATTAACAGATAATCGAACTTAAAACCTTTTATACCTATACGCCGAAAAAAATCGGCAGCCTTTTTCTTCTTATTCCGTAATATTTTACTACAATTCGCAATAACTATTAAATCCTAATACGTCTTCTTCCATTTTTAAAGGAAAATATACTCGTTACTACTCCAAAAGTTATTTACAATAATTATATCTATAAAGTATAAAAACTATATCTTAAACAATTCCATATTACCCGTTATCTTACTAATAATAGCAAATATATATTATACCGCGTCGGCCGGTTTTAGTTACGTCTTAAAAAATTCCTCGACGGCTTCAATATTAAAACACTTAATTTCTTCGGTTTCGGAAATCTCAATTACCTTAAAGGTATCCTAATTAAGCGGAACCATAATTACCGTTCGCTTATAAATCGCTAAATAAATAAGGCTTTCGGTAAGGAAGGGTTAATATTAATAAAAACAGTCAAAATTTTAGCAGGGAAGGTCAAAATTTTAATAAGGACAGCCGAAAGTGCTTTTATCTAAGTTAAAAAAATAAGTAAAGCAAACAAAACTACATATAAGGGGCATGCGTTAATATATCAATACGTCGCTTATATTAGCTTAAATAATGTATTAAAGACAAATAGTGGTTTTTAAAAAAGCTTTAAAAGCAATATATAGCCATCTTAATATTCTGCTTAATATTATACCTCACATCTACAAACTAAAGCATCCCTCATATAAAACCTAAAGGTTTAAAACATTAATAGGTTACTTTAACCTTTTATAGGCATATACCTATCTAAAAAAACTAAAATTAAGCTTCCGCAAAAATACAACAAAATAAACCAAAATACTTTAATACAGCAAAGGCGCTAAATATAAAATATCTAATATACCTATAGCCTAAAATATTTCTTTTATAAAGCTAAAAGGTCTAAAATATTATTAAACTATTTTTCTAAATATTTATTTGCCCAAAAAAGCATTAATACCTATTCGTTCTACTTAAATAGCTTCCTATAATTTTAGGATATTATATTTTTAACATACTACCCGTTTATAAAGTAAACTAAAATAAATAAAGATATTTTATTAAATATATAACTAATTAGCTAAATAATATATATATCTCGCAAAACTACATATATATAGCTATACCATATATATATAACCTAATAATATAGCTTATAGCTATTAAACGTAATAGCGTTTC
The DNA here is from genome assembly GCA_022376535.1 of Xylariaceae sp. FL0662B. Taxonomy (NCBI): domain Eukaryota; kingdom Fungi; phylum Ascomycota; class Sordariomycetes; order Xylariales; family Xylariaceae; species Xylariaceae sp. FL0662B. Next base: position 19,660 of record JAJJKD010000087.1, read on the forward strand.
TTAGCTATCTATATATTACCTTTCCTTATAATAATTGTACTAAAAGCTACTTAACGTAGCTTTAACAGTCTTACTATAAATATTAAGGCGAAAGAGAAGGCAAATTAGGAGTTACTATTCAAAAACGAATTAAAATTTTATAAAGGTAATAAAGGGCACATTTTATATATATAATCTATAATATATAAAGGTTATATATATAATTATATATAATATTAAATATTATATTATTTTTTTGGAATTTTAAACGGGGTAATTTTAAACTATTAAATTAAATTAATCTTTTTATATATAATTGCGTACTACCAAAAAACCACATTTAACTAATACTACAACTCAAACTAAAACCTACGCATATATATACCTATTTATTACTACAATTATTATATATATGTACTATAATCTTTACCTAAATAGCTAAAAAGCTATTTTCTTCCAGTTTTAACTAATAATAATAAGCTAAAAAAAGAATTTTATATAAGGCGATTTCTTTAGCTTAATATTTCCCACCCCTATCTATTAAAATAAAAACGCCACAATTCCCAGCCCTTTAATATCTATAAACCCCGCCCGCTTAGTTTATAAATATCAGGGCAACCTACCGCGTCCCTTCTAATAGGCCGCTTTTAAACCTGCCCTTATTCTATTGCCCTTATTTTATTGCCCTTATTTTATTACCTTTATTCTATTACCCTTATTCTATTGCCCTTACCCTCCCTAACCTATATATCCATTATAAAATCGTAGTAAGCCTTCCCCTATACTATTATACCGCCGTATAATATAAATACCATTTCGTTAAGCTAATATACCGCCGTATAAATAACCACTCTATCAAATAACCTATCGCGCCCGCACCCTTTTATTTTAATAACTATACCGTTACGGTACAACAGGTATCCATATGTTTTTTCGTAAAAACCTAATATAATTTTCCGAATAAATTAAAGCCAATATTCTGCCGCTTATTATATATTTATCGATCTTACTGCAGCCGTTATAGCTAACGACTTTTATTTTTTTATTAATGTTACCCTATATATACTCCGCGGCCTACTTACCCTTAATAAAGGCCTCTACCGCCGCACCGTTTTTAAGGCAGCGCTACAGGGCCTTAACGATAAGTTCTCTACGCTTCTACCGCTTTCAACGCCCGCCTACCATATAGCTACAAATAAAGCACCCTTTTAGCAAAATATCCCTACCGTATCCAACCGTAATAATGCCAAAAATATGTTCCAATTTCTTAACTAAACGCGCGACCCGGCTTATATAATTAACCCCTTCCGCCCGCTTATAGCCTAACCTACCAATATCATAGCCTAACCTACTAACGTTACAGCCTAACCTACCGACATTACAACCCAACTTATTAACGTCGCAAACCCGCCCAGCCAATCGACAGCTGCAGTACAATATAACCGTTCGCCGGCTATTAATAAAAAGGCACTAAAAACCATTATTATTAATAATAACAATAACGGGAATCTATTATAGGTTAATTATACGTCTAAGGGCTTATTAGTAAATAATGCCATTTATATTATTAATAAAAAGGAATAAATCTAGCTATAGGCTATTAATTTCGTACGCGTTAATAAGTTTAGCAATGGCTTTATGATATATAACATTAGTTACTATAGGTATATTTCGTTTTAATCAGCAAATTTAGGTACTTTATATAAGGGACATACTTATATAAACTACCGTATATAGCACAGGTATTTACCAATTTATCTATTCATTTAAATTCTGTTCTTAGTATATGGTAGCATACATTTCGGACCTAACTATTTAATATAAAGTTTTCATAGTCGTTATAATAAACTTCGCTACTATAATTATTAGCTAATAAGGCTATAAAGCTAAAATAATACGTACTACGTTATTTAAATCTCAGGGGTATATTATACCACACTTATTTCTTAGCTTAATTTAACTACAATTAATTCCTAAAGCTATTTATATATATATATAAGCCTATAATACCTTTAGGGTATAGGAAAGTCTATTTAATTAGCAAAAAATACATCCAATAATTAGGTACGTTAATAATACTAACGGATAAATAGGGCGATTTTATATATAAAAGTAAGGTTTCAGAATTTAAGGCTTATACCCGATCTTTTTTTTCTTACATCTATTATATGGCTGTTTTAGGTTATATTTTTCCTTTAAATTTCCTGCTTCCCTTACTTTCCGGCACTATAAATAAGGTCCATTTAATAAAAATACGGCGTAGACCCCGTTAAACTACTTCCCAGCATTACATTAAACCCAGATTATAACACAGCCTCTTGTATCGGTAGGCGGGCTTAGATAGTACGGCTAGCTACCGTTAATAAAACTAATAGTAAATAGCTTTTTATATAACTATCCCTATTCCTATATAAGCGCTATTAGGTATTTAAGCCGAAACTTTTTACATTTACTAAAAAAGCTATTTTAATTTAGCCTGCCGGATTTTTTACCCTATATAAATATTATTAAGTTATGCATTATATAGGTTAAAAAACTAATTATTCCTATAATGCTTTTTATAATAGGATCTAGCTTATTATTTAAACCGGGATATTATACCTAAAGATTTTTTACGAACGTTTTAATAATATATTACCTATATTATCCGGAAGTATAAATAAGTTTATATCCGTTCGGAAAATTACGCTTATATTATACCGTAAATATTATACGTTTTAAATAAAAGGGGTTATCCGAATTAGTAGGGTAGTTTAAGGGGTAAATAGTAGTAATAGGGGGGCGATGGAAAAGGGTATTAGGAGCGGTAGCCGAGGTAGGAACAGCCGAAATAAATAGAGCTAAAATAAATAGAGCTGAGGTAAATAGAGCTAAGGTAGAAATAACCTAAATAAAAATTAAAGCTATAAAAAGTTTATACGGCTTTTTCGGTAATGGCTTTTCGCTTTAGCTAACTGGTTCGGGAATATTTTTATTCGACTTTTGTCGTTTATGAAATAGCTTTCCCGGCCGGATCGATAAATCTTTAGGTTTATTACTGTTTTTCGGCCTTTATAATATAAAGTACCGATCCTTAAAATACGCGGGAAACGGATCAAATAACCCATTAAATAACTTTATCCGAAATTCCATTTCCTTCTTATATTCTAGCGTTAAATCCTAAATACGGTATAAAACCTGGTATCGGTCGAAAATATCCTAATTAATAAACCATTTTAGGCAATCTTTTTAACCGCATTATACGTATAAATATACCTCGCCTTTTTCGAACTAGTACTTATATATAGGATACTATTTATATTAATACTTATCTAGGTCGTCTTATCGGAGGAAAATCGCAGGGCAATTAGGGCATTAGAAATAATAATGGTTAAAAAGGGTGTTTTTTTCGTAAGAATAGTCGGCCTAAAGGAAAAAGTACTTATACACCTAGTAGCGAAAATAATAACAGAATTAATAATAAAGTAAAGCCGTATTATCGGAATATTATCCGAAATATTCGTTATATTTAACATAACGCTTTAAATGTTCATTAATATCGTAAGTTTTATCATTATATACCGGACATTTACCTACCAAAACGTCCTTTATATACCTAGCCGTTTTAATACCTACCTTTATATCCTTTAACTTATTTTTCGGTTTTACGGCCGCTTCGATATCCTCCATTTAACCTTCCCATTATTTTATTCCTAAAAATTAATCGAGCCTTAAAGTATTTTAACGCACTAAACTTACGGCATAAATCCAAAGTCTATCCTAAATAAGGGGTTTTAAAGCATAATATAATAGCAATTTAAATCCGTTAAACATAAAATATATAAGCCTTAACCTTTTAATTCCTAACGCTTTTTCTTACCGGTAAAATATAATTACTAATAAGTTTATATAAACGTACTATAGGCTTTAAGACTTATAATTATATTTAAAATTATTAAAGTTTACTATATCTTAAAATTTATTAAACTATAGCCCCCGGGACTATAAATATTAATACCGGTAACTTTCTACAATCGCACGTAATCCGTTTTAGATACCTTCTGCCGGTAGCTTAACTAGTTAATAGCATCCGTTTATAAACTGTTTAAAAAATATAGCGAATTATTTAGCGGACGTATAGTTAAAATTAAGGACGTATCGGATTATAATACCGGAAAAGGCATTAACATTAAGCTTATTAAAGAACTTTATTACGTTAATAATTTTATCCCTATTTGCATTTTTATATTTAAATATTTCTTAATAATAAACTAAGTTATTTTTCCTAAATATTATAGCGCTATAACGTTTATAACGAAGCAGCCGTACTAATAAGCGCTTCTTTATATAAATTTTTAAAAACGCTTCTAAAAAATATAGATAGCGTTTTTTAAAATATATTTCCAGCTTTATCTAAATTATAAATGCTTTATTGTATATATTATTAGTACATATTTTTATATAATCCGTATTTTAATACTTATAGAAATAATGCTTATAATACGTTTTATAATTATAAAAATCATAAAAATATTACTTTTATTAAAAATAAGCTGCATATATATAACGTTAACGTTTAATCGGACTTAAATATCTATTACCACAATATTTATATTAATACGAATAATCTAAAAACCTATCTTTCCTATAGCTATCGTTAAAATGCTCTTATTCTTAATGCCAATTGCGAAAAATTAAAAGCTTAAAATAATAAGTACATTTAATTTTTAAATATTTCTCGCTATAATTACTATACTGGTCTTATAAATAGGCAACAAAAGTTCCTATATTTAAATACGGTATATTAAAATTACATTTGCTATATTTAAAATTAGGCAGCGTATCCCTCCCGTTCTATAATAAATAATCGATAGGAAACAGATCACAATTAAAAAAAATTCGGAAACTAAATATATATAATTAATCGGGCGACATATTCCTACCTTATAAAAACTCAGGCTAGATTTATTCGCTTAGTTTTTTATAAAAGCTATATAATAAATAGTTTTATAGCAAAAATAGTAAAGCGAAATATATCCCCTTATAGTTACCTAAATAGAACTTTTTTATTACCCTATTAGTAGTAGCCGTATCCAATATTATGGTTTAAATTAAAAACTCCTAATAATTCATATAATTAAACGTAGCCCATAAATCGATCCCGCTAGGTTTAAAATTCTAGCCAGAATATTATTTAAAGCCGGAATATATAGCAATTCCGTAATCCGGCCATTTAATAAAAAATATACGAAACGAATTAAATTACTAAAAAATTAAAAAAAAGCCGTAGTCGTTTAAGATATAATAATGGATTTTATTAAAAAAAAATGCAAATAGTTTTACCCGTTAGATCCGGCGGAAGAATATAAACGCCATAATATAAATCATGCTAAACATATCGAATCGGGGCTTAAAGTATTCTTTTTTAACATATTTATTATACTTACGCCTTATTTATATTAAAAGGGTATAATATAAAACTAAAAAGTCATTTATATCGAACTATTCGGCTTTTGCTAGCAGTTACGCCTAATAGTAAAAAAGAAAAAACACTCGTTAATTTTTATCCCATAAACAAAAAATAGTATACTACGCGTCGAATTTTTTTGGTATAATACCGAAATAGCCGGCAATTTTTTTAAGATCTTTTAAAACTTTTTTCTAAAAAAATAAATTAAAGCTAAAAATACGGGAACGTTTAAAATTGCGGTTCCGATTTTTAATTAAACGGAAATAAAAACCGCTTTTATAGTATTTATTATTTTTAAAGTAGATTCGGAAAAGCTTTTTTATTACTTAGCCGTCTCCCGGATCTCCTATCCGCGTTAAGTTAAAAACGTTTTTTAAAAACTCTAAAAACCACTTGTTTTATATATTTTCTTACTCTTTTCGATCGTTCCGTAAATAGCCTAAAGCTATTAACACGCTAGCATTTATAAGGCCATTAAACGCCTACTACATTTAATCCAGATTATTTCTTAAGACTCCTTTTATAAATAAAACTATTAAAGGCTTAATAATAATTAATTAAAGCCTTTTTATAAAGTTTTATATATAAAAATATAGTACCCAGTTTTTTTAATAATAATAAACGATATTTTTCCCCATTTTTATATAATTAAATAAAGCGTTAAACGATATTGTATTAAGGTTAGGTTTAAAGGATAAAGAATTACTAATAAAGGCGTTCGGTATAGGGGTTTTTTTTTAATAATATCGATTTGCGAATTCTATATAATCGGAAATATAATCGGCTTTAATATGCCCTATGTATTTATTTTTCTCAATAATTATTATTTTAACTTTATCTTTTATATACTTTTTAGCCGTTTTAAGCGATAATATATAAATAGGATTTTAATAAAATAGCAGCGCTTAATTAACGTTAAAAAGGTAAATTATACTACCTAATATATTTGCATTTAATAAAATACCTTTCGTTATTACCTTAATATTATGTTTATTAACTATATAAACCTCGGGCTCTGCGTCGATTTCGAATTGGTTATTGATTTCGAATTAGTTATCGATTTCGAACTAATCGTTAAAGCCCTCCTGGCTATTGTATTTAGGGGCGGTTTGCGGAGCCATTATAGGGGGTATAATTAAAACTAATTAGCATATACGAACTCCATATATAGGGATAGCTTATAATAAAAGTTTAAAAGCAGTTTTTAGGATCCGAAATTAGTTACTAAGTCTATAGAAACCAAAAGTAATAGTATTAAAGTTAAATTGAATTACTAAGATTTAAACTTAAATAGGTAAGTTATTAAGTGCTAAAGGTAGTTATTAAGACTTAGGGGTAGTTATTAAGACTTAGGGGTAGTTATTAAGACTTAGGGGTAGTTGTCGAGATCTGAGTAATTATCGAGATCTGGGTAGTTATTAAGTGGTAAAAGTAGTTATTAAGGTCTGAAAGTAGTTATTAAGTGCTAAAGGAAGTTATTAAGTGTTAATAGTAGTTGTTAGGCTTTAAAGCTATTAAGATCTAAAGGTAGTTGTTAAGTATTATAGAGATAAAGAATAAAGGTATTAAAGTTAAATTAAGTTGTTGAGATCGGGCTTAATTAGGCAAGTTATTAAGACCTAAAGGTGTTAAGATCTGAAGGTAATTAAATAATATAGAAACTATAGATACTAAAAATAATAGTATTAAAGTTAGTTAAATTATTGAGGTATAGAATTAGTACCTAAAATAGATAATATTGGGAGCTGTATTATATATTAGGTACTAATAAAAGCCTATACGTAGCTATCCGGCTATTTAGCATATATCTAGTAAACCAATAGCATATTTTTTTACCTATAAAACTATAAAAAAAGGAAAAAAACATACTCTAATATTATATAAGCATTTATTAAGCTTAATTAGATATTAATAAAAGCCTATATATAGTTATTAGGTTACCTAATATATATTTAGTGAACTAAATATATATTCCTTTACCTATAAAACTATAAAAAAAGAAAAAGAACACTTTAATATTATATAAACGTTTATTAGGCTTAATTAATATAACCTAAATTTAGACGTAAGTCTGCTATATTTTACCGGCTAAAATTTATACCTAGGTAGGTAATATTATATAATATTAAATTATTACGGTATACCTTTTTTGTATTTGCTATTACTATTTATACTGTAATACTATCTATTAATAATAAATACTAAATATCGAAAACCTTTTAACCTACCTATATCAGTCCTAAAGCATAGTAATAAGCCGAGCTATAACAAATTAATACCTAGTATAGTATTATGTAAAGCGGATATAAATACTACTTATATAAAGCGGCTATAAATACCACTTATATAAGGCAGCCATGAATACCACTTATATAAATACGCACTTATCCATACTATTAAAAATAACCTAAAGCCTAAAGTCCTTTATCCTTTAAGAAAATATTATAGTCCTTTCGCCGTATAAAATCGCTTAAAATATAATAAGTAGTACCTAAAAAAAGCCGCTTTTTATTTTTTTACTTCGATCCTTTAAGACTCTAAAAAATGGTTTTATCTTTAAACGCATTTTAAATCTCTATAAATAATGCGTCTTACCTAACGCCTAGGAACGAATATAAATCGCTATAAAAGGTTCCTTAAAAGTAGGTAATATTATTATAAATAGCGTTTATTTCGGGATTTAACAATATAATATTAATTAAATAGAAAAAAAGGGTTAAAAATATTTATATTTAACTTATCCAGGATTAAAGCTAATGCTATTTTAAACTATCGGACTTAATATCTATACTATAATAGCAAATAAAAAAAGCAATCTATATACGAATAGGGGACTATAAAAACGCATATTTACTAAAAATAGTATATTTAATAGGTAAAATATTAATATAGTTATAAAAACCCTAAAATTACGTTTTCTATAAGGTAAATATATTTTTTTAATATGGTTAAAACGGTAGAGTACTAATAGTTATATTCGTTTTCCTACGGGTTATTAACCAATAAAGTTAGCATTACCTTTATTATTTAAATATAGACCTTATTTAGATATATACCTATTTTATTAATAAAACCTGCTATTTATACTTTTATTTATCCAGTATATATTATGGCAAATATAAGCTAGCATTTAAGACAAAAAAATAAAAAAAACCCGGTAGTATTTTATATACGGTTTTGCTACTTTTAAGAAATCTTATATCTTATTATAATATAGTACCATTTTACGATATAAACTACATTATAGTAAAATCCCAGGTTTTATTAAAAATAAAGTCTTTTTAAGTATCCCTTACAATATAGTACTATTTTATAACGTAAACTACATTATAGTAAGGTCCTAGGTTTCGTTAAAATAGAGTCTTTTTATCCTTCGTAACGTTTTATTTTACTTTACAATACAGTTTACGACGTAATAAAATCCCAGGTTTCGAAAATATTAAAAGCTACCTTATTAACCTTATTTATATTAACCGTATAAGGCAATTCAAAAAAAATAATATTAAATATTTAAGCCAGGGCTATTAAAATGGGTACGGAATCAATATAACTCCGATAGATTAATAAAAATAGATTTTACGTATATAATTATATATATAACTTTAAATATATATAATTGCATATATAAATTAGTTACCTTTATAAAATAATACATATAGATCTATATAGCTTATAAGCTAATTATTTAATAAATGATTATTAAAATATATGCTAGCTAGGTATAATATAAACCATATATTAGCCACATATAACTATATAAATTAAAATAGTATATTATCTATATTATTACTTCGTACTTTAATTTATATACTTTTTTTAAATGGTTGATAATCTTACCGCCTTATAGTAACTATTTATATATTTATTTAGGTTTACTATAGTTAATATATCGGGTTTTAAAAAACTTCTTAATGGCATTTGGTTATAATGTTATAAAGTTTTACAAATATATAGGGGATATTATAAATGGCGGGATTTTTAAAGCGTTTTAGGAAATTTTAACATTTTTTTTAAGCCTCTTAATATATAATTTAAAATTATTATAGAACCAATTAAAATATAAAGCCAGTTAAAACCTTTACCTAATAGCTTTAAACCCTTAAGTTAAGGACTTTAATTAACCACTTTTAAGTCCTATAAATAAATAAAAACGATTAATATATTTTTCCTAAACTATTAACGATTTTACTGCTTTTTTATTTAGGAATACTACGTTACTTTCCCGTTATAATAATTTATTCTAAATATTTAAAAAGCGTATTATAGAAATTGTCTATTATTTTTTTTTTAAATTTTCAAATTATACGTACCTTATCTAGCTTTTTTTTAATATCCCGATATCGATCCGTTTAAAAATAAGCTAATAACCTTAATATATTTTTTTTCTTTTTTTTTTAGGTCCGTAATAAATAATCGGCGTTTCGGATTTCTTTTTAGGTCTTTACGTATTTTATACCGTTTCCTTTTCTATCTAAATCAGCCCAAAGCGAACGAAATGGTATGGTTCTCGGTATTAACGCCTTAATTATCGGCTGGGTTATTAGCTGGATTATTAGTTAGGTTATTAGCTATAAAGCCCCTAGCCTTAGGCGTATTAATTACGGAAATGCCGGTAACGAAAATATTAACTCCGTAAGTATTAACTTTAAGGCTATTAGCTATTAGGGTATTATTTCCGGGGGTATTTACCGGGTTATGAGTTATGTTTATATTGGCTGCGGTGTCGGCTGTATTATTAACTGTAGAGGCGTTAGGTCCCGGGGTATCGGCTGAGAAAATATTAGCTGAGGAGATTTCGGCTAAGGAGATTTCGGCTATATTGTTAACTGTAGAAGTGTTAGGTCCCAGAATATTAGCTAAGGAGATTTCGGCTATATTATTAACTATAAAGGCGTCAGATCCCGGGGTATCGGCTGTTTAGTTGGCTATAAAGGCGTTAGCCCCCGGGTCGTTGGTTGCGTTAGCGGCGTAGGTATTAGCTTCGGTATTAGCTAAGGAGGTTTCGGCTGAGGAGATATCGGCTAAAGAGGTATCGTTTATGTTATTGGCTATAAAGGCGTTAGCCCCCGGGTTGTTGGTTATATTAGCGGCATAGGTATTAGCTATAAAGGTATTAGCTTCGGTATCGGCTTCGGTATTGGCTATAAAAACGTCGGTAGCCGCGCTGTCCTAAATTTAGACGAAATAAGCCTAAATAAACCTAACTATAGGTTATCGTTATTAATATTAATATATACCTTTTAAATATTACATTATTTATTAAATTAGTTTATTTATTTAGCTGCGGTTTTAAATGCCGGTAATTAAGCCTAATACGTAGGTTAAAAAAACGTTTAGCAAAAGTGTCGTAATATAAGCCTAACCCGTTAATATTGGAATTTATAATCGCGCTCTTTTAATATATTATAACGTTTTAGCTTTAATTCAGGGATAATTTCCGTAAAGCTAATATTACCTTCCCTATATCTTTAAAAATATTACTATCCTAACCAGATTAAGTTTAGGTTTACGTTTAATAAAAATATATTACCTTAGGACCTATTTTTAATAAAGTTATAAAAAAAATACGCTCGTTTAATAACTTTTTTAATAAACGGTATATACTATCGTTAATTTTTAAATATACGATAGCTTTCCTTTCCTTATCGAAGTAGGTTAAATATAGCCGGTCGTATAACTTATATATACGCCAACTTTTAATAGTTTATATTTATACTTACGTTTAAATTAAATAAATATATAGCTACTTCCGGCATTTCGGATATAAATAAAAATGTTTTTAAACTTAATATAAATATCTTCCGCAAATTTATTATTATTAATTTAACATTAGTGGGTTTTACGAATTCTAAAAAATAGGCGTAAATTAATTATTCTTACATTAGCGGTATTTATTATATATATCTTATTAATATACTGCTAAAAAAAGTAAATATTATATAAGTATATAATTTAAAATAGCATAAATCCTATGTAAGAGGATTCCAGTTCCGATATCGGCTTTTTAATAGCTTAACCTTTTATTAGCTTTAATTATTTAATTCTTAAGAACTTAAAGGCAATGTTTTTCATTAAATATATCTCGTAAAATATAAGGTTATAATATTAAATTAATATATATAATATTTATTACTTAATTAAGCTTTTATATAGATTTAAGATATTAACTTATCGGTAATACGTATAAGGGGATATTATTAAATAGAAATAAAGATACTTTAATAATATACGTTACTCGTTCTTTATAAAAACCCCTACGTTTTTTATATTTCCTTTAGATTAGCTATATTAGGTACTTATATATTTAATTTTTATATTTTACTATTTATTTTATCCCCGAATAACGTTTATATTTCGAATAAAAATATATTTACTAATATATAACCGCTACTATATTAAATTAAAGAACTATGCCTTTTATACTATATAGCGTAAAGCTATTATATTAACCTTAAAATAACCTATTATAAAATATAAAATAAAATAAATTGCTTTAAATAGTTTAGTTACGGAATAAACGGGGTAGGGTAGAATAAAGAAATAATAGCTAAGCTAAAAATATAAATGCTTTAGAAAACCGTTATAATAATTACCTCTATAGCGGTAAATATCCCTAGCAGCTATTCTTTAAAAGCGGAAAAGCTTCATAGTACCGTTATTTCGTTAGTACTACGGTAATAATTATCGCTGCTATAAATAATATAAATAGCGTACCGCTTTTTATATTAAAAAATTTAGGTGCCTTTTTTTCTTATCGGGGATAAATACCTAATAGGAAGCCGTATAGGAAAAGGTTTATATGTACCTGGAATCTAAAAAGATATATATAACTTAAATACCCCGACCAATAAAACAAACCGAACTAAACTTTCGTTTATATAATCCTTTTATTAGTATAAAAGTAGATCCGGTTTATTAAATATCCGATCCTACCGATAGAGCTAATAAGTATGGCGGAAACCTCGATCGTTACCCAGCCGGTAAGCCTTTTATAATAGGACTTATACGGTAGCGCCGCCCCGGAATAGGGTTTGAATTTAGACCTGGAGCTAAGGCAGATCGCAGTATTTAACCATAAAGACCATAATAGGAGTAAAAATATAGAGGGGCCCTCATTATTATTGCCTAAAAAGGCTAGCGGTTTCGAAAAGAATAAATTTAAAGATTTAAATTAAAGATGGCTTATTAACCCAGGCCTAAAGCCGATAATGCCTAGCTATAAAGTTAAATAATTATATAAAATAAAAACCCAAATTAAAGGCCTAAAATAAATAAGCTAAACGGCGTTTAAGGCATTTTATAATTACTATAAGCGGCTTTTAAACTCTTAAAGGGTTATACTAGCTTATTATAGTATTTATATTGTTTATTTAGCCTTATAAATAGGCCTAAAAACTTTAAAGATCGCCGAAAAATTTATTTTTAAAGCCTATCCTTTTAATACGGATAATATAATAAAAAATTCCCGAAAACAAATTAAATCGCGGCCCGTAACAGGTATTAATTTATAGCTTAAACTTTTAAATACTCTAACCACCATATAAATTTCTATCGCTCTATAGCCTAGTTCTTATTCTAACTATATAAAGGTATAAACCTTAATAATTTCTTAAATTACGGTCTTTTTAAACCTATAAACAGTTCCCACCTTTATTATTACTATAACTGTATTCTTTTCTTATATATTACTTATAAACCTTCGGAAATAAACCAAAACCGTAGAAAATATTATAAACTTATACGGTCCTTAAAGGTAATTAATAAAAATATCCCGGTTTATTATAACCGGTATAGCCTACCTTACTTATTATAGGTAAATATACTACGAAATTTATAAATTAAGCTTAAAACTAACTATATTTTTATAATACGTAACCCTTATTACATTTAAGGTTTACCTTTTCTAGTTATATATTTAGCAAAAAAGCCTTTACCTAAACAAACAGCCTTTATCCCTTCGGTTACGTTAGTATATATACCGAACCTTTAAGTATACGCTTCCGGTTAGTACAGCTATTAATAATATAGGACCGAACGGGCTGGATATCGGAATAACGATAACCGCTATTTTTAAAAAGACCGGAAAAGTAAAAAACTACCGTAAACCCCGCCTTTTATATAAATTTTACCGCTAAATTAAATCATTTTTAAAGATCGTACCTTTATGGTTATATATTATATATAAATATGGTAATATTAATAAGGTAAGACGTTTTAAAGAAATCCGGCGTTCGGCCGAAAAATGGTAGCATTATTAATAATACTATTTTAATCCGGGGCGTAAAGATAGGATAACTTTTAAAAGGCTTACTACTATTTTAAGCGATTTATTTATATAGCAGAACGTCCTGGCGTAAAGGCTATAATAACTATAATAAGGCGGTAATATTATAGGATAAGGCGTATAGGGTATAATAGTATAACCTTAATAGGTTATATTCTTATTAATACGCAATTACTTATATAAAAATTAGTTCATTTCAAAGGGTTCGGAATTATATAGTGGGAACCTTCAAATAATTAGTATAATATATGCAATTGCGTATATAACCCTATGGGGTAGTCCGTACGTTATATTTAATATTCAGGAATTCCACCAGTAACTGTAATTAGCTCTTTATCATCCTTATACCTCTTAAAGCTATCAATTAGTAAAAGCTATAGACTTTATTTTCTAGCCCTTTCGGCAGTTTTTTAATTATCTGTTGATTGTCTTAGGGATTTTAAATAAACGCATAAATTTACTATTATCTACAAAATAAATAGTAATAATAAGTCTGGTATATACCTAACTATATAAATATAAAGCGTACCCGTAATAATAAAATAACTGAAATAATCCATTAGGGATAAAGCCAATATATCGTATAAAGCAAAAAAAGTTAGTTTAGGAAAAATATAAAACTATATTAAAAAATACTCATAATAGCTTTTAATAATAACTTTATTTTTAAATTTCCCTCCTGGGCTTTTAGGTTCCCTTTAAGTAACCTTATAAGGGATTTACTTAAATTTCTTTTATACGACCGATTATCTCGTTATAATTTTTAATATATTTACGTAATTTTTCCTCCTTTTACTATAGTTTTTCTATCGCTTTAACCACCTTACGTTTTTATACTTATAAATATATTAAACTTTATACCGGAAGTATAAAAATAGGATTTATAATCTAATAAAGATCCGGCTAATAAGGTTTTAGCTTTCTAAACTTCGGAATAATAGAACCGTCCTTATTTAAAAAGTCTTTAAGAAAATCTAATAGTAAATATACTTTCTTTTTGCCATCTTTTTGCCTTATTAAAAAAGCAACGGGTATTATATAGCCCTTATTAATTTTATTTAATAGGGCTTTTTTATTTTCGTTTAACCTATCGCTATTTTTAATTTTTTATTAAATTCTGGTTAAAAGCTTTATTTATATAACGAAAAAAGTCCTTACCTTTATCATAAACTTTAGCGGATACTTATTTTGCTATTTTTAAATAAAAGGCAGCTCTTTATACGGTAAAAAACCCCAGGCTATAGTTATATTTTACCCTATTTATTAAAAGTACGATTATATATGCCTTAAATTTTATTTACCTTTGGTTTATTTGCCTCTTTTTTTTATAACCAGCTAGCAGGCAGCTTTTATTACTTCGCGTTAGAAATAAAGGATAAATCTTTTCCCGCTATAACTTTATATAGGAATGCCGACTGGCTTAATTACCATCCGATAAATGCGTAAATCTCAAGTATTATACGGAAAGCTAAATGGTATACGGGAAAATGGGTATTATACGGGGAGATAAGTACTATATAAAAAGATAAATGCTATACGGGAAGCTAATATATTTTTCTTACAGTTATACTACAAATAAACCCGTATAGGGGAAAGGGAGGGGCTTTATAAGTAGGTAAGGCGATTTTTCCCAAAGTATTTTAAACTTTTTAGGCATTAAAAAAGTATCTCCAAGCAATGCTTTATTAAGTTAAAGGGGATCTACTTTAGGCATATAAGCAAATATTCAGGTTCGATTCTTCCCAGGATAGCGGTTTTATTATAATTATTTAATATGAGGATATTCTTAAAATTTCTCCCTTTTTTCCTATATAAAGATACCTATATAAAAATAAACTATGTTTCGTAATGTAACTAATTGCTACGTAATAGAAAGATTTCGATATTACCGGCGGCATTATTTTTAAAACACCAGGGTTTAAGTAATATTCGAACCTAATCGAAACTATATTACTTTATCTTTAGCTAAGTTGGGTGTTATAGAATTATCGCGGTGTATAATAGCTCGTTAGCGATTAATACCTGCGGTGTATAGCGATTAACTTAGTAACTAGCATTTACCTAATACGGATCTTTTAATACCTTTCGCTTTTAATTTTTTAATAGATGGTATAGTAGGTTTTAACGCGTGGCAAACATGTCTTATACCTATAGAGCCAGACCATGACGTGTTCAACTCTTTATTACCTTACCTTATTGCCTATACCAGATTAGTTATATTATCCCGTTACTTATACCAAATCGTTTATATCGTCCTAAATACATAATAAAGAGTACTAATACCATTATAGATACCTTCCTATTTCATTATTCATACCTCTATACACCTATCTTTTACCTATATTTAACTTTATTAATCTATTCCTAACTTCCTATACTCCTTAACCACTTAACTTTTAACTATAAAATTAAAATTCAGACTCATATACCTATATAAACCAAACACTATAATAGCTTCACTTTATACACCTACTAATGCCCTATCGGACATCGTTAACGTTAATATCCTCAATAAGTTCTAAATCCCCGTATTTTTAAGCCTAATTAATTACGTATTAACCTAAAATATTTAAAAAGGCAAATAAGGTATAAAAGTTAAATAAATATACGCGCTTAAATAGTATTATAAATATTTCCCCGATACCGATATCCCTATTTTGCCCCGATTACTACTTTAATCGCTTAAAAATAATGCTATTATAGGCCGGGTTTTAATAAACTACCTTTATAGAATTAATAAGGCTAAAAAATAAGCTTAAAAAAGTATCGCTTCAGATTTAGATTCGGAAAACGGACAAGGCAACTATACCTTTTATTATAAAATTACGTATATAAAAGGAATAGTTAGTAGCAACCGTACTATTAGCCGTATATAAATCTGGTGCGAAAACGCTATCGCCGAAGTAGGTATGGAAGCGCTATCTACCAAAATTATTAGCCTTAGCTTTTATACCACATTCTATAAATAGGTTAATAAAATAAGATACCAATTACTAATTAATTTACTAATTTCGATATAATCTCGCTTTATTATAGCTAGGTACCGTTTTATATTAGCGAAATTTATTAATTATACGGATAGAACATAGTATTAAAAAAAAAACGGAAACCCGCAATTTCGTTTAGTACGATTTAAATATCGGTATTACCCTAAATACGCGAGGCATTAAAAGCAATACGTACTTTTAAAAAAGACCTTAAAACGTTAAAATACGAAATAACGAAAATAGAGTTAATCGGTAGTTCGTATATTAAAAATATAGCTTATATATAGGGACGTTTATAACCTTAAAGTTCTAATCGTTTAAGCTTTTAACAAAAGCCCCATTTATGGCTATCTTCTTATTATCGTCCCCTTAATATTATAAATAAGCGCTATTATTTAACGGTTATATATATTAAACACTACCTTTTATACTTATTCGACTTAGGCTATTACTTTAACCTTTTCTTTTTAGTCTTTTTTTACAGGGATACTTTTAAAATACCGGCGTTATTTAAGGTTTCTAACATTATATACTATACGCTCCTTCTTAGTTTTTCTTTACGGGAATACTTTTAAGGTATTAGCGTTATTTAAATTATTAAGCATTATATGCTATACGCTTTTTCTTAATCTTTCTTCGCAGGGGTACTTCTGGGATATCGGCGCCGCTTAAGTTATTAAGCATTATATACTATACGCTCCCTTTTAGTTTTTCTTCGTAGGAATGCTTTTAAAATATCGGCGTTACTTAAATTATTAAGCATTATATATTATACGCTCCTTTAAAACGATGTTATCATATACGTTCATTTAAGCAAAGCCAATATTATTATCTTAAGATCTTTTACAAATTATATATAATATTTAAAATAACTATATAGTAAAGTAATAGGAGTATTACATTTAAACAATTTAAATAGCCGAGTTACATTATAAGCTGGTAATTTTCTTACTTCCTTATATACTAGTAATTCTATATAAAGCCGCCGAATAAGTATGATAAAAAAACAGCAGCATTAAAAGAAAGATCCAACTTGCTTTATTTGGTAAACGAATATAACGTCTATAACGTCTATATTAATTTAAGGGTCAAAATCTGGGGCTATATAGGGGCTTATGTGGGGTTATATATGCAGCGGGGCTCTCCCTCTATATGAAGACAGCCGAGCCTTAGGTCGGTTGGGTCTTGTTAGCCCTATGGTTCAATAAACTAGGGTTTGTAATATGTGGTTTATAGGCGGATGTATGCATTTAAGATAAGGATCATTAAGTTTATATATGTAGTTATAATATCTATAGCCTGGGGGGTTAGTTTTATATATGTAGATCTGCGTATATAAAGTTAAAATATCAGACTTATATATGTAGGTTATTAGATAATTAGCTTATTAAATACGCAGATCTGCATATATAAAATTAAAATATTAAACTTATATATATAGGTTATTAATAATTAGCTTGTTTAGTACGCAGATCTACATATATAAATTAATATAGATAACTGATTTATATATATAATTACGTATTTAATTCGAACATTAAGCAATTAATTAAGTATATATTTTCTAAATTATATATACAATTATACTATTATAGAAAGTAATAAAAATATAAGCTATATAAAATAAATTCTTATTTATTCGGCTATATCGGCCATTAAATTATTAATATTAACGATTTTATCGTCGTCTTCTTCCTTATTAACTCCCATTTTACTAAACGGCCGAAACTATAAACCCCTATCCCCGTCGTTATCGTTATCGTTATCGTTATTATCGTCGTTATCTTTTTCTTTTTTTTTTTCTTTTTCTTTTTCTTCTTTTTTTTCTTCTTCTTCTTCCGCCTTTTTTTCCATCTCTATCTCCACCTCTACTGCCGCCTAAACAGCCAACCAAGCTTCTAAATTAATACAAGCGCCGGCCCGTTCGGCTTTTAATAATAACTTATAATACGCCATTAATTTTAGGCCGGTAGAATTAATAGGAAGCCCGGGGGGTACGATAGGAACGGAAAAAGTAACAATAGCCGGGAGGAGGGATAGTGTTACTATTGCTATTATTGCTGCTGGTGTTAGTATTGGTATTGGTAGTACTACTGGCGCTATGCCTACTACTATTATAATAGGCGCAAAAACGGCAGCAGAACAAAAGATAGCGTACGCTAATAAAAAGTAGGTATTCCCTTACCCGTTATAATAATAATAGGCATAAATACTGCCTAAACGGTCGGTTTAGCGGTCGGTAAAATTCGGCGCGCATATATAATAAACCTAAAGGCCTTTCCTATTAATATAGTTGGTATATTATTACGTATTTAGGCGTACCGCGCCATATGCCTAAATATAGATAATAAAAATATTTTCTAATATGCCTTTAATATATAACTATATAGCTAAAATAGCTTACTTACGGTTAATATAAAGGTTAGCGGCGGTAAAGAGGCGGGCGTTAATAGGTTATTTCGGATTTTTAATTAAGGGGTTATTAATAACCAAATCTAATAACCCTATTACTATATTATAAATCGGATAGGGGTAAAAGGCAAAGCTTAAATAAACTATCGTAATAGTTTCTTATACTATCGGACGGCCTATAATTTAATTAATTATAACCTAATATAGGTTTATAAATACGTATAGGCAGGCATATAATAAGGGTAAAATGGCGGCCGGCAGAAGGTTTTATTCTTCAAAAAGGGAATATCGTATGGGTCGGCGGCCTGGTAAAGGCGCTTAGGTAGGTAAAGCAGCCGGGTTAAAGCCTTATCTTCCGAAAAAGGAATATCGTATAGGTTAAAAGCGGCGGGTATTACTATAGTAGTAATAATAATAGTACAGCGGCGGCAGTAATAGTAATGGTAATGGTAGTAAGGTTATTAAAGTAACGGAGGTAGTTTAAAAAAAGTTAAAAGCAGCAGGTTTCAAATTAATATATATACAATTACATATAAATCTAATTTTATTACTTTAATATTATAATATATATACGCAATTATATATATAAAACATGCCTTATTAAAGACCCTAAAGCTAAATCACTTCCTATAAAAATTTCCTCCGTCCCTTTTTATCTTATACCGTTTACTAGGATCTTTATTACTTAATATTTTATAACTAAGGTTACTCTATAACGTTTATTTAAAATTTACAGATCTTATAATCTCCTATAGGCACCCTATTAAGCCGAAAAACTATCTATTTATATATAAACACCAGTTTCTCCGAATAAAACAAATTTTAAAATATATCGACTTTATAATAAATAAAATTATTATAACTATTAAAACATATACTTCGGTATTATATAAAATCTATTTATATTTATTTTAACGAGATATAAATATATTAAGTTCCTTAAATTAATACTATTATTACAGCTTTATCTTAGTATATTCGTTTAAACTACTTATATAAATATATAAAGTTTTACCACTTAAATCATACTAAGTTATACCGAAATAACAGGTTTAGCTTTTTAAAATCGGTTGATTTCTTTATTATAAAAGTGTAAGATATTTATATTTTACCTAATCGTTATTAATATCGTATATTAGCTATTATTAACTTAGGTATTTAGCCTTTTATATCTTTAAAATTAAAATATTTCTATAATAGACATTTTAGAACTTTACGTTATAGCTTAAGCCGTATATCTGCTCGACCAATTCCTATACTAAGATATCTATATTATACTTTATAATAAAGTTTTATATTAATACCCCTTATATTATCTTACTCTAAGCAACCCTACTTATTCGTAAACTATAATAAAATCGTAACTTATAAAAGTATTCCTTACCTAACAATTTATATAGCGAACCACATAAGCTTTAGCCGTCCTACGATATAATGTTAAAGCCAGTTTATAAATTAATAAATAATTGGTTATAAAGGGTTATTATTTTATAAAATTAATCTTAAAGTTAAGTCTGATATATTTAACTTATATAGTAATAAAACCGGGGCGTATTATGGCGTATAGCTAGTGGTTTTATAATAAAGGTAACCGGCTTTCAAATATATATATATTTACATTTTCCTAATACTAACAACCAAGCATTTTTTTCTACTTTAGTATATTAATTTAACAGTTTAAAAACTGGTATAAGAACTCTTTATATAACAGGTCTTTCCCTTCATACATAAATGGCTAAACCTCAAATCAATTAAATTATACTACCTTACAATTTAATAAAACGCTTCCCTTATTTGCTATAATTTATAAAAAACGTATTATTTTTACTCAACTAACATACCATTATCATAAAAGCCCCTAACCCCGTTAATTACCTACTGGTCCCATTTAACCCGTTTATCCCTAAAAAACGAATAAAAACGAAAACCTTTTTATTAAAAAAAGAAAACATTAAAACGGAAAACATAACTAAAAGCATTTTTATAGTTAATAAAAATAGCAACCGTATGAAAATCAATCGAATTTTCTATAAGCTATAGGTATTAAAGCTAACCTAAAAAGTAATAATTAATAAGCTATATGCCGCTAAAATGGTAGATTATAAATATAACATTAAAAAGCTAAAGGATTACTTACGGAACGTTAATAAATAGGTCCTAATAAAATGGATAAAAGCGAATTATATTAAAACAATTATTAAATATTAAAGCAGGTCGGAATCGCTTTATATTATAATCCCGTTCGGAAATAATATAAAAACTTATATAAACGTTTCCTAAATAAAAGACTAACTAAAAATCTAAAAGCATAAGCTTTAATAGTAAATCCACCTACCCCTAAAAAGCGGCAATCGCCCTTTTAAAGCCCCCATCAGCCGGCCTAAAGAACCACTAAACAGTTACCGATAAATTCGCCAAAAACTACAGGCCATCAAAATATACTACTATAAAGGCCAAACCGTAAAGATAAGTTATTAACTGCTTAAGGAAATAGCGGTTCTAACCAGCCTATTCTCTCCCGGACTGTTATACGCCTTCCCTTATAGCTTCGGAAATTAATTAAGCCCGGCTTTTTCCCAATAAGCCCCGTTTTACTAAAAAACATAACCTTTTTTTCTAGCTAATAAAAAAATTACTCTTTTAGCATACCGATAAGCTAGCCGTAATAAGACAGCCGTATAAAAAAGCTTACGTCTCCAATATCTACTTAACAACTTATTAATAAAGCCCGCCGCTATAAAAAAAACCGCAACCATATAACGCTAAAAAAGCTATAGCAGCTTTATAATTACTTAAATAGCCTAAAACGAAAGAAATACGCTTTTATAGCTCATTAAAAATGGCTTAACATTTAAGTTATATAAGTTAAGCGTATCGAAATTCTTAATATACTACCCGAAAAAATTAGGCCATCTTTTATAAATAATGCTAATATTAATTAATAGATTATATAGCGGGATAATTATCAACTAAAACGCGATTTGGATTTTAAGGTTATAATATTATCGGTAACCTTTAATACTATAAAGCGATCGTATTGAGATTCGCATAAAATTTAAAGCAAATAAGTAAATGAGCATTTCGGGTTATATGGGAGGGTATATACTTAAAACTGGGTATAGTAATTGATCCTACTGTTGGAAAAGTTACTTTCATTTACTAGCAAAATGTGTTAGTGGGGAGTACCCCATTTGTCTGTATTTTTAGTGGTTGAACCGGTTATATATAGTTAGCTTATCGGGTTAGAAACTCACTCTTTTTCTTATATTTGTTCGTTCCTTTTTATTTATTCCATCTTTTTATATTAAAAGCCTTCCTTTTTCCTCTAATATTACGTTTTTATCAAGTATTTAATATTGGGCTTTCCTTCCTCTTTTTTCCCATTTTTCCCCCTCCTTCCTCATCTTTTCCCTCCCTTATTTTTCCTATCCCTCTTTATTTCTCCTTCCCTCTTCCTTTTTATCTTTTCCCTCTATCTTAATTTTTTCCTTCCTCATCCTTTTATTATCCTAGCCTTAATAAGTTAGAAAAATATTAAAAAGATCCCATTATCCTAATATAAATCGGCCTAAATTGTTATATTTATTAATATTTATTCCAAACTTATTACTATTCCTTATCCTTTAACTTTATTTTTTTTATAACTACTCTTTAACTATTATTGTACCTTTTTGAAACCGTTAAGGTTTTCGGTAAAAAGACATATATTAGAAAAGGTATAAAGTTTAATAAAAGAGTAAGTAAACCATTCTAACCATTTATTACTATACTGATCTAATTATTATAAAACTCTTACCTTATTATCATAATTAATACCTATAGAAATTATACATTTATATAGATATATACCCCTACCTATTGCCTTATTATCATAGCTAATACTTAGAAAGTACGCTATTCTTTGGACATATACCACTATCTATAGGGACTATTTTCGATTCTTCTGATCAAAGATGCTCTTTATTAGGCTTAAATAGCCATTCTGAATCAATTATAGCTATAAGCTATTCATTCCCGGTAAAGGCTCCGTTACTAGTTTAAACTTAGTAAATTTATCCCTATCCGTTTATATACTTTGCGTTTTTTTTATATAAAACCGCAATAAGTTTAATTAGGGATATTGTTTTATAATATATAAGAAATATTCTAACTGAACGATATAATGGCTATATAAATATCCTTATTTTAGTTTTAATATTATGGTATTTAAAACTAAAAGGCCTAACCTTTTTAACCTTAGCTTTTATAATTTACCTGGCGTTTTTTTATTTTCCGAAAAGAAAAATAAATATATTATACGAATCGTTAAAAACCTTACCCGTAAGTTTATTTAATGGGAAAAGGCGATTATTATATAGGCTTTACTTATAAATGCCGATTTTAAAAACTTTATTTTTTTAGGTATTATATACAAAGTAAGTTTCCGTCTTAAAATATTACCGTATAGCTAGCCATATTTTAGGGAAAAAAATAATCCGTTAGATACGGCTTTTTTGCTATATTTCTCCGGGTATTATATACGAAATAAATGCCGTAGATCTATTAGCGTTATAATAAAAATAGACCAGCTTTTATCCTAAAATACTACCGTATATATAATAAAAGAATTAATAAACCCTTTTAATTTCTTATTATTATTACCGTTTAATTATTATAGGGTTAGCATTTAAAATAGCCGGTTATTAGCAGTTTTACTAGGGCTAAAGCCTTTTACGGCAAAAAAAATAAAGGCTTTAACGGCTAGTTAATAATTACGTTTCCGATTAGCTCTTATAAATAAGTTTAAAAATCGGGCGTAATACCGATATATTATTTATATTATGCCTAAATCCGGTTATTAAACCGAAAGTTTATTTATAAGATTTACTTTTATTAAACGTAGCGCTAAAAAACCAGCTCGGTACTATACCTAGGTTTAGTAACCGGACCGAAAGCCTATTTATAAAATTTTTAGCGTTTAACAATAAGACCTAAACGATCGACCTTTTAAATAACGCCGAAGTATCTATAATTATTCCGTTAAAACTATAACTACTATAACCCCGTTTAAGCGGCTTTATTTATATCTATACCTATATTTAGTAAATAATAGCGGATAAAAAACGTAACTATATTTATCGAAACGGAGGATATCCTAATAAACGGAATACGTACCCTATTTATTTAAGTCTACTAAAAAAGCCTATTTATATATTTATTTAGGCATTTAGCTATAAATATTATAGATATTTGCGATAAGATTTAACGTTTTGGGATAATAGTAAATAGAAAACGTAACTATATTTATTAAAATAAAAGATATCCTAATAAGCGGAATACGTACCCTATCTTTTATTGCCACGTTTAAGTCCATTAAACCAAAAGCATATTTATATATTTACTCGGGCGTTTAGCCATAAATATTATAGATATTTGCGATAAGATTTAACGTCCTAGGATATTACGACCTTATTTTTAACGGGGTTCGCGAGATTATATACCTTAATATAGTTAAAAGAATAGGAAAAGCTACCAGAGGTATATATCGCTAAAACCGCTAAGCTTATAAAGAGCCGTAAACCAGTTTTTAGAAAAATTATTAAACTTTACGTTACCGTATAATTTTTAAGGAATATTATAAGTACCTATTATAGGTTTATAAAGGATTATAAATATAATTTATATAATTAATATAGTATATACTTTATATATACCTAGCTAAAAATTGCTAATAATAATTAATAATTAATAGCTTTATAAATATAATAGTACCTAAAAAAGCTTATTAATTCGTTTATATTACGTTTATACCTATATTTAATAAATAGCGAATAGAAAACGTAACTATATTTATTAAAACGGAGAATATTTTAATAAGCGGAATATATATCCTATCCTTTACTATTATACTAAATCCACTAGACCGAAAGCCCAATTATAAGATTCGCTTACCTCGGGCGTCTGTGAACGCCCGGGATGCCGCGCGACCTCGTTCCTGACGGGGTCCGCGCGACCTCGTTCCTGACGGGGCCGCGCGACCTCGTTCTTAACGGGGTCCGCGCGACCATGTGCCTTAATGCAGTAAAAGAATGGGAAAAGCCACCAGAAGCATATATTGTTAAAACCGCCGAGCTTATGGAGAAAGTCGCAAATCAGGCCTTAAAAGAGTCGCTAGAACTCTTACGTTGCCGTAAGATATTTAAAAAGTATGATATTTAATAGAGCCGTTATAAGATAAAGCAGTTTTTTTATTAATATATTTAAATGTAAAAAATATTAAGTTTTTATGCTAAATAAAAAGGGTACGTTTAATTGTTATAAGATAGAAGAAATTAAATATTTTAAATATATAATATGCCGATTTAAGTTTATTGTGCTTATTAGATGGGAATATCCGATTAGAAAGTCGGAGGATATGTTATGTCGGGTGTAATATACCGACTTAAATCTGTTATATTTATTAGATAGGAACATCCGATTAGAAAGTCAGATATGTTGGGTATGATATACCGACTTAAATTTGTTGTGTTTAGATGGGAATACCCGATTAGAAAGTTAGAGGATATGTTGGGTGCGATATACCAATTTAAATCTGTTACGCTTATTAGATGGGAATATCCGATTAGAAAATTAAAGGATACGTTTATTAAATAGGAATACCTAACTAAAAAGTTAAAGGATACATTTGTTAAATAGGAATACCCGATTAAAAAGTTAGAGGATATATTGCGCTTGTTGGATGGGAATATCCGATTAAAAAGTCGGAGGATATGTCATGTCGGGTGTAATATACCGACTTAAATCTATTACGTTTAAATAGGAATACCCGATTAGAAAGTCGGAGGACATATCGGGTGCGATATACCGACTTAAATCTGTTACGCTTATTAGATGGGAATATCCGATTAGAAAGAAAAAGACCTTTATAAAACGAGGTTTTTTATTATCTTTATACCTTCTAATTTAAAAATTTTCGTAAGAGCTATAGTAGTCGTTTTATCATTATGCTCCCGTAGTCTCTACCTATTAGTATAACTTATTATAGGCATTTTAAAGGGTATTTAGCCGTAATTTATTAACTAGCGGACGGTAATTATTATATAGAGTATATAGGGATAATCCCCGTATAA
Organism: Xylariaceae sp. FL0662B; assembly: GCA_022376535.1. Classification (NCBI taxonomy): domain Eukaryota; kingdom Fungi; phylum Ascomycota; class Sordariomycetes; order Xylariales; family Xylariaceae; species Xylariaceae sp. FL0662B. Next base: position 45,880 of record JAJJKD010000087.1, read on the forward strand.
TTTGTGTGTGAAATAACCCCAGTGGCACTAAATCTAAATGCTTTATAGCTTATTTACTGGTTTAGTAATAAATACCCATAGGTACGTACATCCTTAGGTAATTAAACTGCTTACACGCCCTTTAAGCACCCAGATTTAGCACTTAGATCTAGCCACTAAGCCCTGAAACGTTTAAAACCGAGGTTTTTTTAACTCGCGTACGTTTTTACCGCTTTCCGAAACGGGAATTCTGCCACCTAAAAACCGCCACTTCAATTATACTCTATAGGAATAGTCCATACGCAACACCTAATATTCAGGAATTCCACCTCCATCATTTCATCCTTCCAACCTACACTTCTTCCAATCCCTTTTTATCTTAATAGTTTAATCAACAATAATAATAACAGCAATAGCAATAAAAAACTAGTTTTAAGCGCAAAGTTTTGCAACCAAAGCCTTCATCGCGTCGCGCTTTCATCGCGTTGCGCCTTCATTACATCAAGTCAGGTCTTCAATTACGTCGCGCCTTCATCACTTCGGCCTCCATCACTTCGGCCTCCATCACTTCGGCCTCCATCACTTCGGCCTTCATCACTTCGGCCTCCATTACTTCGGCCTTTATTACTTTAAGCTTTCATTACATTAAATCAGGTCTTCAATTATGTCGCGCCTTCATTACATCGGCCTTCATCACATCGAGCCTTCATTACTTCAAGCTTTCATTATATCAAATCAGATCTTCAATTACGTCGCGCCTTTATTATATCGGCCTTCATCATATCGGCCTTCATCACATCAAGCCTTTATTATTTCGGCCCTCAACTATCTCCGAATTATACCATACTATAGTCCAAAAGAACCCCAGTATACTATGCCTATATTTGAGATCCGTCCTGCTACCCTACGAATTGCTATTATTGCTAAGTATCTTAAATGCGGTAACGATCATATTTTTTTTAATGCCGGCGTTAACGCGTATATTTAGGTTTCCGGTACGGATGCCGATTTTAGGAAGCTTTAAAGGAATATCTTTTTTAAGGCAGTTTAGTAAGGTTCTTATTTATTAACTAAAGCTATATGGCTAATAGATATAGGCTTCCGATATTATATAGAGATGGTATTTATGCCAGATTTAATATCCCTAAACCGTTTTATTTAAAAATAGCTATTAAAATTTATAAAGGACGGGCCGATTATAACGACATTTTGCGATACGAAATTAACCAACCAGACGGCTTTATTACCTATGGTTAATATAATATAAATACTATACTAATCGACTTTTTTATTGAAGCAACCTAAGTACGAATCTATAAAGTTACTTAAGAATTCGAAGCGGTAATGAAAATAGATATAATTTAAATATTTGGTATATTATTTTTAGCTTATAAATAATAATAAGCCGTTCTAAATATTACGATTATAACTGTTAATGCTTATACTAAAAAGGACGGATTTTAGAGGCGTATTTTACTTTATAGATAATGTTAGTGGATTTTAAAAAGAAAAAAGGATTTTTGCGATAATTTCTATACCGAAAAGAACAACGCCGTAGGGGTTTTAGTTCGACTAATTAAAGCCTAGCGTTAAAATAGCATTACGCATAAGTACGCAATATCGGTATATAAGTATTATAGTATTTGAAGTTTAGCAGGTTCGTAAAGATTAATAGAAGAAGCTTATGAATGGATTCGTAAAGGGACTCGTAGAAGAAGCTTGCAAAGGCTAAACCGGTATATACATTGCTAAATAAGGTCTTACACCAATAAAAGCACTATAAGTTAACTGCGATAAATAAATAAATAATTACGCAAGATTCGAAATTCACTTTACCTACCCGTTGTTTTAGCTGTTATAATACATGCATAAGGTACGTATATATTAGAGTAAAATATGCCCAAATGGGAAATCGTGGACTCCGAGAGTCACCGACTGGCGGCCCTCCATGAGGGCGACGACACGCTCGAGGTAGTGCACGGACAGCGGGTGGCTGGCGGCGTGGGCGGCCGGGTCGAGCGCGTAGTGGTTCCGGTGGTGGTGCGCCATCGACGTCAGCGCGATGTAGTTGAAGAAGTCGGTGTTGTACGCGATGTCGCGCGTGCCCTCGAGCACGGCCCGCGCCAGCTCCGGCACCCGCGATCCCTGCCACAGCGTCTGGTTGCCCAGGATCAGCAGCTCCGTCGCGTGGAACACGGTCCGTTCTTCTACAGCTGTTGGCATGGCGCCCTGCACCAGCCGCCCGAAGTCGCAGCGGCTCTGCAGCCGGCGGTATGGCTGCGGCCGGCACCGGTACGAGCGCGGAATGCAGAGGATCGGATAGAGTCTGGGCAGCGTGTCCGGCGGCAGCCCCGTGAGGTGTTCGTCGATGAACACGAGTTTCTCGGTGCACTCGAATAGGAAATTCCAGTATTCGTCGTAGTCCCGCGTGTTGATGTAGTTGTAGATCTCCTGGAAAAGCCGTGGCAGGGGGCCGTCCGCCCGGACGGCGGCCGCGTAGGCGGCTAGATACCGCCAGATTTCCTTGATGACCCCCTTGTGCGCAGCGTCCAGCACGACGAGGAACAGGTGCAGGAGCCCATATATCGACGGCTTCTTGACCATCAGATGCAGCGACTTGAACCCTTCTTCGCACATGGCGCCCCCTTTCTCGTACTGGCCGACGGAAAACAGCCAGTCCGCATTCGTGAGATCGGTGATCGCACAACGTAGCTCGTCGCCGCGGTAGTGAGCTGCGCAGGCGACCAGTGGCGTCTCGGGCGGGCAGTACCAGTTCCAAGCCAGGTCCCTCGCGCATTGCAAGATGAGTTCCTGCAACGAGAGGTTGCCCGGTGGCTGCAGCACCTCGGGCGGCGGCGTCTGACATCGCAGGTTTTTGGGCAGCTTCTCGACCACGCCGGGTTCGAGGAGCTCGTTCTGCGAAATACCCTTCCTTTTCAGATAAGCATCGATGGCGACCTCTTTCCCGTTGCGATGAAACGTCGTGAGCTTCCCAGCGGCGCTTCGCTGGCGCTGGAACTGAAGCATCGTGATGATGTCCTTCTTGTTGTTGTTCTTGGTAAATCCCCACTTCTCAAAACGGGACTTGTACATCCTCACTCTGTCGACCGCGTTGGAAAACCAGCCTGTCGAATAGCATTTTGGGGAGGGGGGTCTTGCACTCACGTCGCTCTGAAGCCTCTTTGGCGCATTATCGCTATGACTTCCTTGAGAGGTCTGTTTTCCTCCAAGTACAGCTGCCGGATCTCGGCTTTACGGGATTCCCACTCTTGCGACGAGTGCTGCTGCGAGGAGTACGTCTCCCCCGTCTGGGAGGAGAATACAATTTGCATGTGGGATGCCGCGGGCTCGGCAGGTCCCGACCTGAGGCGTCGGGTATTTCTTACTTCGACAGAACCGGACTCGGGGGAGGGAGACAAGGACGTTTCTGGTGACAAGGTCTGCATGACCGGCGTCGAGATGGGATTGCGGTAGGGGATCCCCATCTTGGAGTTCTTTTGGGGAACATTGTCATCAATTTGAAAAGTGTAGTCCCTATACATAGCAGCTAGACTTTGAATAACAATGCCTAATTAGAAGTATAGAAGTGTAGCGCATAGATGCCCTAATCTGCTGGCGTATAACAGTCTGGTATTCCTTACAGCAGAGTGGATCGTCTCCGGGAGCTTCCTATATATACGAGCCGCAAAAGGTGGATATAAGAGAGCGGGTTTCTGTTCACTCGAAGCACCCGCAAATTAGAACAGAAGCAGATTGGGGCGAAAATAGTACACTAGTAAGGATATCCGATGACGACGGCGCTGGGGATGGAGGAATAAGGACGGAGTTGGCTCGCACGATCTATCCATCGTCATAGGAGGAGAATAATTGAAGGTCAGCCCGGGTTTGATAAGTTCTATAAAAGATGCGTTGATGGAGACAATCTCACAATCCATGCCATTCGCCCGGATTTATGTATCTGGGTCGTGGCATATTCCGTGTAAGCAGACCAAAATATGGTACGTGAAGACAAGGTACTGCATAGTACACGGTACATGAACAAGCTTCACCCCCCTGACCCCCTGCTTTTAATTGCCGTAACGGCTAGTCGGTGGGGTGAGGTTGCTTCGCGCGTCCTTTATCACTTTTCTGCCTTACTGCGCACATGTACGTATTTTTGGAAAAGCGCGTGTATTAGCGGTTGAACTTACCGTTGATGAGACTAGGAGGTGAGCAAAAGTCGGGCAAAAGTGTGCAGATAAACCGGAGGTGGTCAGGGGGCAAGGAGCAAGGAGGATAGAGAAGCATCATAAGCTTGACAAGATCAAGTGTCTCGCCCAGCTCGTCTTGTAAACCTTGTAGACCTTGCCGCCTTTACTTTACACACACGTAGTATGTGTGAGTGACCCTTGGCTTGCAGTTCCCCTGCCTCGCGGTCAACCCCCCTATTGGATTTGTTAAACGCCGATAGTCGCTCCGCTGTCACGCCCGCCTCCGATACAGGAAACCGTCCTTCTAATGGTTCTGTCCGGATACTAGTATCTGAGGGATAAGTCCGCTCTGGTGGCGATGTGTGTTGTATACGCTTCCCATAAACCTGTCAGCCTCCTACGAAGAAACATAGGGTATGAATACATAGGTATACACTTGCACGCGTGTGCCTATCTCCGTATGTGGCCCACGTGGTTTATCATTCCAACCGGCTACATTCCTATCTGCTTGTAGGTCCTGTAGGGGTTCCGCATGGCATGGGGCACGCGTCATTTGTTTCGGGGACAAGGTAATACATATGTACAACTGAACGACTCTCCTTTATATCTACCGAGGCGGAGTATAAATGATATTGCTGGACCACGTCATATATGTCGATGAATATTAAGCCTCACTTTGATTTACCTGGTAGGTGGGTGGTAGGTAGCTTTTCCGCATTTGATCGAGATCACGGCTTCGTGTCTACTCGCGTTTGCTTGTCTCCTCGGCTTTTGTGGGTTGCTTGTTGTCTCTCCGGGTTAGGATTTCATCCACGATGCCCATGTCCTTTGCCTCCTGAGCCGTCAAGTATTTGTCACGCTCCATCATCTCCTCAATGTCCTTCAGGTTGTACTTCTCGTGATCAAATGAAGCATTTAGGTGTTTCCGGTATATCTCGTTGACCTGCTCGCGTGTCCGTTGTATCTGATTCGCATAAATCAAAATATCGCTGGCCGGTCCCTGAGTGCCGCCCAATGGCTGGTGGATCATAATGCTACTATGCGGTAAAGCAAATCGTTTTCCCTTATCCCCGCCCGCAAGTAACAGGGAGCCCATAGAAGCCGCCTGTCCAAGACACACTGTGGACACGGACGAACGAATGTAGGTCATCGTGTCGTAGATGGAGAGTCCAGCCGTGACGGAGCCACCGGGTGAATGGATGTACATGGTAATCGGCTTGTCCGGGTTATCAGACTCGAGCCAGAGAAGCTGCGCAACAATCGAGGCGGACACCGTATCGTCTATGGGACCATTCAAACATATTATCCTTTCCTAGATCCCAGTTGGGGTTAGGTAAAATGATATAAGATATGGGATATAGAGTATATCTGTCGGTGGTCAACAATACCTGTAATAGCTTCGAGAAGATGTCATCTGCGCGGCAAGGTCAGCATAAAGGTGACCTCAGCATCGACGCATTCGCGTAGCTACGAACATGTTCTCCAGCCACCAGACTATCCAGTCAGCATATGATGCTCCGACAGAGCTCAATTGATCTCTCTTACAGTAACTTCTGTAATGTATGGCATAGGGATAGTTCCTTGAGCTTGGATCGGGCCTTTTGGAAATTGGGAGAAGTATCGCGCTGAGCGATTTGCCCTGGTGGGTAGCGTTCGTAAGAGGTGCCACATTGGCCGTTGACAATTCATATTGTGAGAGAAGATGGGGAAAGTATATTGAATATATTCGAACAGGAGGGCGTCGCACAATATTGATCGATGTTGTTGAAAGGAGACCTGATCTTGTATATGTTTCCGAAGCTTGAGAAGTACATCCATACATACTGCGCATTATGTAATCCAGCCTACTTAGGTAATGTACAAATTCCAGCGGGCAGCAGTGGGCAGTGACTTGTGGGTAGTGGGCTTGGAGCTATGACCTTCCCGCCACCTGCCATCTGCAATTACCTGCCAGCCTGCCTGCCTGCCTCCCTTCAAGACCTCCACACCCCGCTAAAGACAGGTACATACAGTACTTGGGTACCTACTAGTCACTTACCTAGCCAAAGTTCAGCGGCACCAATCCTTTTTTTGACCTTCACCCATCACCTCTACAATATATATCCTTCTTACCTTTCTTAGCCATTCTAACTCCGTCAACAGCCGTTGCAAACTCATATCTGGTTATGAGACCATGTAAAATACTGCCACACAGCAGTGCTAGACCTGCGCACTCTAGAATCCTCCGATATTCGAATCGCCGGTACTTCGCCGCGCAAGCTCAACATGACGACCATAGTGAGTCTACTCACACACCCACTGATGCCGACCCTACCAAGGGGCCGCTTGCCAGTGACCGAGATGACGCCTTTGAGATCGATTCAATAAAGAAAACGGTAGCTACGGCTGTGGGCGAACTGCCGTTGTCGCCTGTCATGGACCCTTCGTTCTGGGAAGCTAAACGGCGCCATCAAGTCCGCAAGGCCAAGCCTGGAAAGCCACAGAACTCTGTTGAGCGACAGCTCCGGGCTAATCCGTTTGGTAAGAAGGCCTTATGGGTGAGTTCTGTGGCTTCGACTGCTGACCTTTCTTTTAGCCAAGGCTTTAGCAACACCTCAACGTCAATGTGCTGTAACCCGTATTCGCCTACCAAAATTCTTCCTCCAGGACTTCAGCCTCATAGCCCATCCTGAAACTGGTGACCCATGGTGGGTGCCCCGCAGTCTTGCACTCCGTGAACAGCCTGCAACTGAGGAGCCGGATGCGAAAGGGATACATGAAGCCATGAATGAGGCAACCATGGTAGAAACAGAAGAAAAAATAGAAGAAACAATATCAAAAACAGAGGGGAGCGAGAAGTTGCGGGATCAAGACATGAAACATGATGTTCCATCGGAGAATGGAAAGCCGTATGGCCCCTCCGGCTATACGTTAGCAAGACGAGATCTCCTTTCCTCGTTTAACCTGGACCTCTCGGGTTTTCGGAATGGCCAAAAGAAACTCATGTCAGGAACAAGTTCACGATACAAACCTCTGGCTGGAAAGGCTATGTGGCGCGGTGACATGGATACTTTTATACTGGAACAGATGCAGCAAGACATCGTGAATGATTTACTCTACCTTTCAAGGCTCTGTGTGGAGAATCAGCGATACTATATCGTTAAGTGCTACGGCTGGGGTGATGTGCAGTACAAGCACAAGGGTGCCGTACTCTGGTTTGGAGAACCGGACGAGGCAGTAAGCCCAGAAAATCAGCAGAACCGCCCTGGCCCATTTGCGACATTCGACATTCAGGGCGAGGCTGCTGCCACAAGTGTGGTTGTACATAATATGCCCATGCTATTGGGATCGGAGAAGGCTGAACACGTCAAAAAAGACGCCGCCATTCTCAAAGACGGGTCGATCTTCATGCTTGCGGGACGCCGGACAACGAATATACAAATGAAGCTGTGGCGGCTACAAGGATACCTAGCCGATTATAGAGACGAGGCGTGATCTCATTCGGAGACTAGAATCGAGTCGTACTTATCTTCTGGTACCAACGAATGAGAACACTGGCCGATTTATTAGAAGTCAATCATTTCTAGACGGCACCAGCGGACGTAAGAATCTTCCTTCAGCGAACCTGTTGCCGCGGCTCGAGCGACTTGAAACGCAACGGAATCCTTCCCAATACCTCGCTCTGCTCACTTTCCTTTCCTTCTTTCCATATCCCAATAAATAAGTATATGCCCAGTCGCGCCTCGAAATCGAAAACCTCGCTCTCAAGAATAGACTGCCAAACTAGCTGATTTCAAGATGCCACATTGGCGAACGGGGGGCTTAAATGCTACTCCTGCTCAAATAATGGCTGTTCCTTGATGGCCACTTTGAAACATTACTGATGGCGGCGTATGCAACAAGCCACGGAATTCGTTGGTTTGACTTGACTTGTTGCATACGCTGACTGATGATCCTAAGCAAGCCTAGGTAACAGTCAAGTGGATTGTCCAACGATATCCAGTTGAACGATTGGTGGAAGATTACGCCAGCTAACTAACTCGGGCAGCTGAATGGTACGCTTGTGCATGGTAGGGTCGCAATACCTTTGGAGACTCCGCGGTTCGCGTACCATCTTTTAGGCACCATCAACCTTGATGACAAGCAAGCGGGGTGACGGATATCTATTTCCAACACGAAGTCTTGTTTGTTCGCCCCACGATGGAGGCACTCGCCGCGGTTTCGTTGTGTTGCAACGTGCTCGATCTCACTGACCGCTCTCTTAAGATCTACAGGGCCTTTAGGCGGATATACAATTCTGCCGATGGCCAGGACCATGGAAAGCTACAGCAGTTCCTGCGAAGTATCGGGGAGGCTGTGGAGGGACTAAGAGACAATAGGAACCAACTCGCGAGAGCTAATAATAATCCTCAAGATGATGCTATCAGCGGCATCCTATCAAGGATCGATGAACTGTGTGAAGCTCTTCAGCGGATCCTCGACGAATGCAAAGCAAAGAAACCACAGAGCCTCCGAGCTACCGCCAAAGCGATGTTCAAGTCGTGGCAGAGCCAGGACAAATTGGATCAATACGAAGCTGAGCTAGAGCGATGTCGAGAGGATCTCAATACGCTCCTAGCAGTCGACGCTTCTAAACATTTCAGGAAGGTCCTAGGCTTTCTGAAAGCTTCAGAGAGCGCCCACAAGGAAGAGCGCGTCAGTCTCGAGACAATACTCGGGAACTTGACGAATACTGAATCTAAGACTGGCGAGATTTTGGAGCAACTACGCCTTGGAAGGGACATATCGGCCGAGGTTGGAAAGAAAGCATATGCACAAAATATTCTAAACGCGCTTGGGAAACCAGGAGACAGATATGAAGAGGTGCAAGAAGCGGCAGAGCATACGTTCGAATGGCTATTCGATGCTTCAAATAGAGATTCATCCGAAGACGGCATTTCTGTTTCCAGTTATGGGGATTCCATTTTTGCTCGAGCTCGTTCTACGCAGTTCCATGCAAGCACAAAATTTAACAAATGGCTCACAGAAGACGCTGGCTTCTTCCACATATCCGGAAAGCCGGGAGCGGGTAAATCGACACTGATGAAGCATATATCTGAACATAAGGTCACTAGAGAACTCCTCTTGGAATGGGCAGGGCCCAAACAACTGATTCTGACGAAGTTCTTCTTCTGGAAGGCTGGGGATTGGCGCCAAAACACTTTAAGGGGCTTGGTACGGGGTTTGCTCTATGACATTCTCAGCAAGGCCCCCAAGTTGAGTTCAATCATATTCCCCGAAAAGTCAATAGAATATAGCCAATACTTCGACCCTACCCTAGGACTCAGCTCTTTCACATTATCAGACAAAGACTGTAGGGAAGCCTTGAGTCGACTAGTAGAAGAACAGACGCTATCGAACGACATGCGTCTATGTTTGTTTATCGACGGTTTAGACGAGTTCGCAGAGGAACATAACGGAATATCTCACGAGCAATTGGTTCGGATACTTCGTCAATGGGCCTACAACTCTGGCGGCAGAATGAAACTGTGTGTATCCAGCAGAGAGCTTCCAGCCTTCGAAGGCATCTCTCCGAGTAACAAATTGTGCTTGCAAGATCTCACGAGAAGCGACATCCAAACCTACGTCCGAGACGCCTTGATGGAACATAGTGGATTCCTAGATCTACAAAAGACCGGGCGAGGTGAAGGCGAGTTCTTGATCCGGGAAATCGTTCAGAACGCCGAAGGGGTCTTTCTATGGGTTGCTCTAGTAGTGCGGTCAGTTCTAAAGGGGTTGTCCAACGGCGACGCAATCCCAAAACTGAGAAAACGTTTCAAAGACATGCCAAGGAGTTTGGATGGTCTATTCGATAATATGCTAAAATCGATCGAGGATTGCTACCTTTACGAAGTTACACTGATTCTCGCCATTATTATGCGGCTGCACAGAATCCGTCTGGATGGGAGGCAATTCCAAACGCAGAATAATATCCATTCCGATTGGTTATCATTGTTTCGCGTATACCTCTTTTTCAAAGCCTTGGATAAGTATGGGTCGCTGGAGTTGGTCTTCGCAGAATCTGAAGCTGAGCAGATTGGCAACATTTCATATGGGGCTTTGCAGGGGACTAAGCTTCAAATAATCGGGCGTTTCAATGGGCTTCTGTCAGTACATGGATTGCAAGCGCATCACTTTGAGTTCGGCGGATACATTCGTCCGGCTGTGAGGCTTACGCACCGATCTATCATCGAATTTATGGAAAGACATGTTCCGACTATGGCGGCGCGCATAGGGCTATCGGACAGCGACGTTGAGAGGGCCATGTGCTGGATGCTTGCTGCAGACATTGGACATGGAAACCTATATGAAAATAACTTGAACCGTTGCGGTGAGATGAAGCCGCATCTATCATTTGAGGTCGAGTACAATGTCCAACAGTGGGGGAAAAATATTTCCCACCTATTGGAATGCTTGAAACCTTCGGACGGGTCTATTCCCGACGAAGCTCTCGAGCTTCTAGATCTTATACATCGACATTACCGGATGCGGATTCATTTCGTGGACCATAAGTGCTGTGTTTTGCGTGAAGGTACTATACAAACGGAAAAGGATGGAATTGACTTTTTTCTTGTAGGCCTTGCTTGCGCCTGCGGCCTTAATCAGTATGTTGCCTGGAGGTTTGCCCATTGTCCCCCATTGGTTCAAGGGAGTTATGAAGAAGAGCATCTACTGGATCGAGTAGCCATGGCTAATCGACGTGATTTCTTGTCGGCCGCACATACATTTTCAATACTCGTCAAACATGGCGCCAACATTAACTGCATGGTGACGATTGGCAGGGTTTATTCAATGCACGAACTCCCGGGCCATAATTTCTATTTGATGTCCACCTTCGACGCTATATGGGTGAAGTGTTTGTCGCAGTATCGTTCGCCCCGATCCAATCATGCTGCTTTGCGGCCTTTCGTCGAGGACTGGCTTAAGCAGGGCGCGACTCCTTGTATCTACCTCGTAACACAACGCGTCACGGAAACTCAAACTGTTCTACACATACGTTACTTACCAGAGTCGTGTGCTTCACATAACGAACAACTTGATTATGTTCCTGATGATGTCACGTTCCAGGGAGACCACCGGGGCTGGTTGTCTGAACATGATACAATAACGTTCGAGGACGCCATCAAGATACTCTATCCCGATGCCAGCGCGTCCATACTAGCTCTGTTGCATGATCGAAACCGCGAGCTCACGATGGAGACGCACCCAGATACCACCCCCGATAGCAAGGACGCCCCTAACGCGGATATCAAGCTCATCGAGTACGAGTCGGACAAGACCGTAAAGGAAGAAAAGGGAGAACAGCCGCCATCCTCGAAAGCCGCGCAGCAGCTGCCTCCTCGGAGCAAGCCCGGTAGGCGAGATGCAAAATTAATTCTCGGATGATGCTAATTATTCTATAGTGTTGCTCATCTCGATCATCATCGTCCTTCCCCTAATCGCCTTTATCCTCGTTCTCAAATCGGGATGATGTACTTACTATTGGGCTGGATGTTCACGATTATGAGCTATTTCCAGCATCTGAATGTTTCTTACGGCCTGCTAGTTGAGGGAGTCTGATATAGATTTACATAAACAGGAGGGCTTTCGTGCGTTTCTAGGTACTTGAACCGCTTGTGTGTTATTTACTATCGCTATGGCTATCACTGTTGCTGCTTCATGATGATGATACGAGCTAGGTACCGAGTAATAGGTTCTCTGGTCAGAGGTTAATTCTCGGCATCATATATGAACATGGTACCTCTTTTCCTAAGCTCTTTCTTTACGACACTCATGTACTGTCTCTCCTTCTGGGCGCGTATCTAGGAATTAACTATTTACCCACACCTCGACTTGATTAGCCAGCCAGCCAGGCACCGATTGAATGCACACCTGAATCTATTGCTATTGCTGAATCTACCTGTTGAAATACAGTGTTAATGAAACTCGACGGACTTGAGATTCAGCTATCCGTACACGGATGGAGACCTGATACTTATACATACATACATATATATGTACATGCGCAATGCCACAAGATGCCACGTACTTCTTGACTGTACCGGTTCTTGGCGCTCAAATCAACAGAACCTCCCGCTGAGCCTGAGCCTCCGCCCCCTGCTGTTGTCCTTGAATTAATAAGCCGCCTCGAAGCCCCCACGTCATGTTATACGAGCAGGAATTGTTTCCTGCCAGTGCGCGACCGGATACCGCGAAATGCTTCGGGACGTGATAACGACGAGTCCCTAGCAGGGAGACGGTGAGTGGCAGCATAAGACGTTCCTACGTAGCGGACATGAATGAACCGGGCTGGGCTGGGCTTCACTAACAACACCAAGAAATACCGGGAAATCATCACGAGAGGTCATAGCAATCTCGGGGGTGGATGATATGTCAAGTCAAGATCCACATGAACCCCGACTTGTTGAGCATATACATAGCTTGTGGTCAGCCGATTTATTTCCTTACCCACCAGAGTCAAAGCCGCCTCTATATGGAGAGGTATCCGTCTAGCCAGCACCGTACAAGACACACCCTAGGTCGATTTCCCACACGTATACCCCAACACGTGTAAGGAGAAGCGGAAGAAGAAGAAGGGAGGGGTGGGGGGGGGGGGGGGGGGGGGTGGGGGGAGAAGAAGAGGAAGAGGAAGAAAGGGGAGGTGGATATGGGTCAAATATACGTTCAACTCTATCCGGTATCCAATATATCATCTGCGGACGTAACATCCGCGTTACATACAAGTAATGTACTAGCATGTAGCATGTACTAACAAAACAATAGCCATCACACGGGTAACAAATGACGATGGACATGAACTAGTAGCCGAAAACAAACCTGTGTCAACTCACCAGTACAGGTTAGAAGCTACTAATAGACCCAGTTCACATTCAAACGATGCAGACGACACACGAAATAACATCACGACTTCTTAAGCATGCCTTCCTGTTTATCTATGGATTTATTCATCCATCCAGCCTGTGACCTCGTAAAAGCATCATCGTAGAGTACATGAGATTCCCCGATGCAACAATCAATTAGCCAGGAGTAGTACTCCGAAAAAGAGACTGTGCCCCAACCATCGGGGAGGGTATGAAGTTATTACGAGAAAATACGCGCCATTAGAGCCCGAAACCGTCTAAACTCCGATGAACTTTTAAAATCCCCATTCGTTACCCATTGCTCGTGACGTTTAGTCGACCTCTTCCATGGCGGTGTCACCAGCCTCAGCGGCAGCGGTGTCGGCCGTCGCCGGAACCTCCTCGACCTCAGGCTCCTCGTCCAAGTTCAATCCAAGCGACACCAACTTGTGGATGCGCTCAGCGAAGCTGGCAGGCTCCTCAATGGTAAAGCCAGAGACGAGTAGAGAGGTCTCGAAGAGGAGCTGGACGATAGACTTGACGGTCTTGTCGTTCTCACCGTCCTGCTCGACCTTCTTCTTAAGCTCCTTGATGATGGGGGACTTGGGTGAAATCTCGAAGGTCTTCTTAGAGCTCATGTAGCTGCTCATGGAAGTGTCACGGAGGGCCTGAGCCTTCATGATACGCTCCATGTTGGCAGACCAACCGAACTGACCAGTACGGATGGCACATGGCGAGCCGACAAGCTTGTGAGAAACGACAACCTTCTCGACCTTGTCACCGAGAACGTTCTTGAGCTTCTTAGTGAGGTCCTCATATTCCTTCTCCTCAGCCTCACGAGCCTTCTTCTCTTCCTCAGTCTCCTCGAGGTCGAAGTCCTTGGTAATATCAACAAGCTTCTTGCCCTCGAACTCCTTCAGCTGAGTCATAGCGTACTCGTCAATGGGGTCGACCAGGAAGAGAACCTCGAAGTCCTTCTCCTTGAGGGCATCCAGGAAGGGCGACTTGGAAACTGCCTTGATGGACTCGCCGGTGATGTAGTAGATGTTCTTCTGGTGCGTGGCCATGCGAGTCACGTAGTCAGAGAGAGAAGTCTGCTCATCGCCCGACTTCGTCGAGTTGAAGCGCAGAAGCTTGGCAAGAGACTGTCGGTTCTGAGAGTCCTCGTGGATACCGAGCTTGAGGTTCTTGGAGAAGGCGCTGTAGAACTTGTCGAACTGTTCCTTGTCTTCAGCGATCTCGTTGAAGAGCTCAAGAGCCTTCTTGACAATATTCTTCTTGATGACCTTCATGATCTTGTTCTGCTGCAGTGTCTCACGGGACAGGTTCAGAGGTAGATCCTCAGAGTCGACAACACCCTTGATGAAACCGAGCCACTCAGGAATGAGGTCGGTGGCATCATCAGTGATGAAGACACGGCGGACGTAGAGCTTGATGTTGTTCTTCGTCTTCTTGGTCTCAAAGAGGTCGAAAGGCGCGCGCTTAGGCACGAACAGAATGGCACGGAACTCAAGTTGACCCTCAACAGAGAAGTGCTTGACTCCCAGATGATCCTCCCAGTCGTTGGAGAGGGACTTGTAGAAGGCAGCGTACTCCTCTTGGGAGATGTCTTGGGGGTTGCGGGTCCAGATGGGCTTCTGCTTGTTGAGCTCCTCCTCCTCGATGGAGGTCTCCTTGACCTTCTTAGTCTTCTTCTTTTTCTCTTTCTCCTCATCCTCGTCGACCTCCTCGATCTTGGGCTTCTTGTCGTCGCCCTCTTCTGTGGTCTCCTCAGCCTCCTCATCGGGGACCTCCTTCTCCGTCTCCTTCAAGACGTGAAGGTAGATGGGGTATGAGATGAACTCCGAGTGCTTCTTGATAACCTCCTTGATCTTGCTCTCATTCAAGTACTCTGTCTGCTCATCCTTGAGGTGGAGGATCAGCCTGGAGCCACGGCCGAGCGGCTCACCCTCGGTGTCAAGCTTGACGCTGAAGGTACCACCGGCAGACGACTCCCAGATGTACTGCTCGTCATCATTGTGCTTGGAGATGAAGGTGACTCGGTCGGCAACAAGGTATGCGGAGTAGAAACCGACACCAAACTGACCAATCATGGAGACATCGGCACCTGCGGACAGGGCCTCCATAAATTGCTTAGTGCCTGATCGGGCAATGGTACCCAGGTTGTTGACAAGATCCTTATTGCGAAGTCAGCACATGATGAGATACGTGTGAGGCGGAAGGAAAAGAGGAAACTTACAGCCTTGGTCATACCAATACCGGTATCCCGGATGGTCAAGGTCTTGTTCTCCTTGTCGGGGATGATGTCAATCCGGAGGTCCTTATTGGAGTCCAGCTTGCTAGGGTCGGACAGAGCCTCATATCGGATCTTGTCTAGGGCATCCGAGGCATTGGAGATCAGCTCTCTCAGGAAAATCTCCTTGTTAGAGTAGACGGTGTTGATGATCAGAGATAGAAGCTGAGAGATCTCAGCCTGGAACTCGAAAGTCTCCGACATCTTGGTTGAATGTGTGGAATTGATGGGAGATCTAGGAGATCAGACTATTAGCTCAAGTAATACAACGTGGGTTGTAATTGTTATGGTTGCTGGGTGGTTGGCGTGGAGGCAGCTAGAGGAAGTGGGAGGAAAAGGCAAGGCTGACTGCGGGGAGCTTGAGGGGAGACCAGTAGGACCGACAAGGTTCACATCAAGGAATTCGACTTACCAAAAAAGGCGGTTTGCTACAAGAAAGGGTATTAAAAGAGGATTACTTCTTCAATGGAAGAATCTTCTTGTCGAACGAGAAGTGGGAGACGTGATGGGATTGTTGATTGAGGGAAAAGGAAGTTGAAGAAGGAAAGGGAAGGGGAGGAAATATACATGTAGAAATATTCACCGTCCGCACACAAGTAGTGTTTGCAAGCTAAGAATGGAAGAGAAGGGAAGGGACTGCTCAGTTCGGTGCACGGCCCCACATTGGATTTCTATCGAATTCCACGGCATCCGCAAGAATGGAGCCCTCTGATTGGTTGTACAGCGGCTCCACGGCAACGGGCCAGCTACCACTGATTGGCTGCATGCATACAGGGACTTCCAGAGCCCACCGACATGCCAGTCCAGAACCGTATAGGTCTCCTTTACCTTATTACGACAACTACCAGACTGAGGCTTGGTTCGAGGTTGTCTTGGAGTTTCTCCAAACTTCTGGAAGGCAGCCGGTGTGCCTGCCTAGCTTGCACCGCCGTTATTGCCATGACAAGGCTGCCAGGCTGCGAACTGTTAGTACACAAGTGACTGAACTGGCAATATTATTCCACAATCAGAATACAGAGTACAGAGTATTATTTTGAAGAAAATACACTTATCAGCTTCGACCTTATGTTTAATTCTACTATTCACTCTGCTAGGTACTCTTGTCCAAGCTGCACGTATTATATACGTGAAGCGGGGAAGGTGTCATCGTGAAAGGTACCTATTAACAGGTACATCAGACAAGCAACGATATTATGTATACCCTAGGGCTACTAGGTACATACACAGTCATAACATTATTCTATGCCTATCTTGTACATGGAGATGCATAAGCTACACTCGGCTCAAATATTAGCTGGTCGAGTATTTGCACATTATTCAAAAAATCTGTACTTGTTTCACTGATACATAGTACTAAACTAACTGTCCTTCACAAGGTGAGGCTGAACCGTGCAGTTTAAGCTTTACCCCACATACAACCTTACGACCCTTAGGTAAGCAGGTACCTACTGTAGATAGGCAGATCAAATAGGTACTACACATATCTACCCGTACTTTTACCTTAAAGCCTTCACCAAAACTCACATATATGTCACGGCGAACAATAATGGATGGATCCTTTGCTATTAATTCCTGTGTATGCTACTAAACTGAGGAAAGAAGAAGGAGACAAGGCGGACAGGTCTTATAAGAGTTACATATCCGCCTGCTGCTGGTTGAAAAAATACTACATCTTAGGTACCAAAAGCGCAGACCTCGAGCCGTGAGTCTCTAAGCTAAAACCACCACCCACCCCAATGTACCTTTTTGGCAACACAGCACACAGACCAGACAGGGCCATAACAGATATCTTCCAGCCGGATACAAGTATGGATTTCTTTTCTTTCTAATGAAGAAAGCCATCATGAATCTATAATTTTCGACTTCGTTCTGAAATTCTATAGCTTGTAGAAAAGTGAGGGTCTAGGCTTCACATTCCATGCGCGGGGTACTTGACATATGTTGAAGGACTGTAGAAGATTGTCAGCCAACCAATCCCACCGCAGACCGCTGCAAGCTAAGACAAGTCCATCTCGTCCACAGCAGTTCCCGTCTGAGCTGCGGAACCCAGTGTGTTCTCCGGTAGCTCCAATACCTCCTTAAGAAAGCTCGCGGCATCATCTATGCCGGCCGGCGACTTGAACCAATGCCCTCCCTTCTCGTACTCTCTCCACTCGACACGGGCTCCGAATCCACGCAACGTATCCCACAGCGCGCGGCCGTCCTGCACCGGCACGGTACCGTCGTTCTCGCAATGTTCCAGCAACACAGGCGTATGGCGCACGACCTCGTCGCCGGCCGGCACGTCCTGCAAGCCGAGCACCCCGCGCGCCTCCGCCAGCGTCCTTCCGGGGAACGGCATCCGGCACGAGAAGCCCAGGAACGCCGCGAGTCGTCCGGGCGCGCCGCCGCCCTGCGAGTTCGGGATATCCAGGTTCAGCAGCGTGTGCACGCTCGTTGCCGCCCCCTGGCTGATACCGGCCAGGATGACGCGGTCGAAGCGTCCGCCAAGCTCGGCAGCCGCGTTCGCGAGGACGGCTCGTATGCTGACGACGCTCTCCCTGAGACCGACTGCTTGAAGCTCCTCTTTTTCGGCGAAATTGCTGATGTTCCAGATATCGAACCATTGGTGCCACCTCTCGCGGGGTGAGGATGCCAACTGGCGAATGGGGGCCTGGGGAAATACCCATTTGAAGGAGGGAAATATTTGGTAAAGTGTAGCGTTGTTTGAGTCCTTAGAGTGGTTGAGAGAAGCTGCGAATTCCTTGGCGTTGTCGCCTCGTCCGTGTAAGAAGACGACGGTGTGGGTATGAGGTGCCGAGGGTTGGACAACGAGGTAGGAATCCATATTAGCAGAGGACGTTCTCGATCAAGACAAATTTAATTATAAAATGAAGGGGAGCTCTGGGCCTCCCATATATATGAGGAAATTTAACCTTCTTACATGCAATGATGCTGTTGGGGGAAGGCCGGCTTGCACAGGAAGTAGGTAATTATAGGGGAGCTGGCGCAGTAACACTCGACATTAGTCAGATTTAGGTGCTGCCTTACCTGTTAGCCGCGCGCCAATCAGGACCCCCATCACAGTACTTTTAGTTCTGCGACTCTCATCAGTCTCAACTGCGATGTCAAAAATATCTAGCCGATCAATGCCTTTTAAATTCGGGAATGTTTTTCCCCTCTTCCTACAAAAAGGATCCTATATAGCATTTGTCGAACGATATTCCCGTGTGAAAATCCCCTGTTGTGACAATTTCCCGGTGTTGCCTGGTGGTTAGCTATCATGCCCTATCTGGAACCAATCACTATCACACCTGTGTATACTCCTTAATAAGTTTATTGTGTTAGCTTATTTCCTAACACAATTTATTTATTCCAATAGCTAACAAATGTAACCGTACATTGGGTATCAGTAATTAAAATAAAAACAAATTTATTTGATCCAAATCCGATACCTGTAAACAAGATCATGGTGATCGCTTTGTTGTCAGAATGGAGATGCCAGCATGCTGGCATAACCCGTCCCGGCCCATCATATATAATCGCCCTCTTCCCAACTCCTTTTCTCAACCTCGAACTCCTTGGAGTAATCCCCAAACGGCTTAAAAACCTCATGCATCACATCACACCACCGCCACGAGTACCTAAATCCTTCATACAACGATCTGGTGTAATCCCAATACTCGGGATAGTATCCCGAGTTTTCCCAATCAACAATGCCGGTGACTTTCCAAGTTTTCTTTCCATCGGCCTGAGTGATTCGGTCGACCAAGATGTTTCGCGCATTTAGATCGGCATGTGTAAATAAGATCTCATGCCCTCTGCGGCTCGGTTCATCGGGGTTTCTTAAGAGCTGGCTGAAAGCCGCCTCGTCTACGAAAGGTCCCACGGGATCGCCCCACTGCAAACGAGTATCTCTGCAAGCCTCGCCTAGAGTGTTGCAGATGGCAAAGTTCGGGTTGACCGTCTTCGGGATGGCGCGCAGTTGAGATATGTACTCTTGCATTTGTATAGCAAACTCAACGCCGTCTCTGTCCGACATTATCTCCTGGCAAGACGAGAGCGGCGTGCCAGGAAGGCGGGTCATGAGAAGGAAGCCTGTCGATTCTTCTGACGGCAAGGATACTAGGTCGATAGGCCGGGGAACAGGGACGGTGGTATGATGACGAACCATTTTCAGAGCATTGAACTCGTTCCGGAATCCGTCGATGTCTCTGTTGTATTTCAAGTAGAGCCCGAAAGGCAATCTCTGGACAGCGCTCCATCCACCGTCTGACGATTCACCGTACAACTTAGTTCCTATCATCCGCAACAACTTGTAGGTGGCTACTCGAGCTCTAGCCGGGAACTTGACCCAGATTGCAATGCAAGTGCTTTTAAGAATCTCCATCACAGAGAAAGGGTTCCTCCGCCGTAGTTGCGGCGCCCCTAAACCTAACTGGGCTATCGATGGGGGCGGTCGTGAATCCTCATTCAGGGCAAAATCGTCGGCCAGATCGAGCCACTGAATGCTCAACGTGAGCCGGGCATGAGTTCCCATGAGGCGTGGATCCACTTTCTCGAGTCCCGAGCGGGAATGATCCCCCAGCAAAGGGTATAAACCTTTAATATATAGTGGCTTTCCGGGAACACCGATAGAGACATGATCAATCTTATACTAAGTAAAGAATTAGCACGATGGAAAAGAAGAGGAGGTTTGGATAATAATTAGATTATTTTTGCCTCACCTCAACCATTGATGGGTGTAATCTGTCAAACCTGACAAGCCCCTGTGAAAAACCACGAGCTGCTGACTTGCGAACAAGCCAGTGGTTGCCCAGAGGATTCATGCTTTCAGGGCTTCGGGCATATGCAAACCACCAGTCGCGATAAGGAGGACTGAAGAAGGCGCCCAACATTTCGTGCGTCCGGGGCTGAGCAGTCTGGTCAGTTCTCGTAGAGCACAATGATAGGCTAAGGTGTACTTAAACGCACTTCATCTTGGGTCCAACAAGTAGGGACCGGGAGGATAGGAACGATGACCAACGGGTCCCAGAAGTGACCGGCCTGGCCAGTGATGCAACACATGCCGCCGTCGCGCTTCTTGATAGCGGTCTGATCAGCAGCATCAGGGGGTCGCGGTGTGCGACCCTGTCGGATAACTTGCTTCTTGGTTAGCAAGGGTCGGCAGTGACAAGACCAAAGGATGGGGAAGACATACCGGATTCAACAATATGTCTCCAATGAGACGCGGCAGCCAGTAGATCGGCGTGCTTATCGTGGCTGGAATTACAAATCTCTAATATATAACGAGCTGCCAGCCTTGGATCGAGGGCTTCCATAACAAAACACTGAAGAAGAGGACCGAGAGGGTACGGAAGCTTTGCACCGTCAATTAGCGACATTGCCCTTTTCACTTCGGCATCAGAAAGCGCATCCATTTTGAGTATCGAGGTGTATGATGATAACAGGCCTCGTTCTTGTTGGATGGAACAATAGTTGGGAACTGGGAAAGACGGGATCGATAAGGCACAATTGCTGGGTACCCGAGGTAGTGGAGCGTTCCAAATAGTATGTACGGCTGTTGGTGGATTACGTTGGAAAATCCGAAGAATTTATTTGGTTTGATCACAGTCACTGGTATGGCCGGATAAGGTAACCTTGTCCGCTCAGGAACACCAACTGCCAACTTTACTTGCAATTGCAAGATGAAGCTATTAGAATACTCGATACCTCCAACCTGGCGCCTCCAGGTGAATTTATGTTGCACAGGATGTGGGGGACATTAGTTAAGTTGGGAAGCCACTGGCATGGCAGGCATGGCAGCATCTAACTCGGGTGTTTATTGGCTGATACATACATAGTAGATTTGAGGCGGCTATTTACCCGGTCCGCTCCCGACAAGGTTGTTAGGTTAGGTACTTACCTTCGTAGGTACCTCCCGATAACATATAACCTATATATGAATTAGGCGCCGTGTGGGGACCCGAAGCATCCTTGCGCTTCGAATACATAGTATGAGCATCTCGTAGGTAACACAGGGATAGTTATGCGCTTATAGAAGCGATGTAGCTCAAACAACTACCTAGAAACCAGTTTCCACTATTGGATAGAAGATACTCGTGACTGGTGCAGCTAATAGGTATAGGTTTTGGGTCATCCAGGATTACGATACGTAGATCCCAACACATCTCTGCTATCCACCGGATAGAGCACGTATGTTATGTCCTAGTAGCATGATCCTAGCGTTTATCCAGAAAGACACTGCTCTGTGTCCTATTTAAGGCTCTAATGGTCTATTCAAGGGCCTACCTCGGTTTCAGGCTCAGGCGCTTCAAGATCGAAGCCAATGATAACGTCGATTCACTCAGAAAATAGGTAACAATTGCTGTGGCATTGCTTTTGACAACCAACTGCATTAGATAGACTTGGTAGTTGTCTAAACTCCAGCATTTATCGCCTCAGATACTAGGATCAATACAGACTTTGCTATATAATCATCGTAGACGTCCGAAGCTTTTGCATTCTCAATGTAAACAGCAAATCCAGCCTGATCTCGAATACCCTCTACCTTGAAATATTTCCTGAGATACTCACGCCGACACTTCAAGTTCTTCTTTCACATTCTGTTTCAACATTTTCTTGTTATTATTAAGATATTGCCAGGAGCATTCTATCATTATACTCAAAAAATGGCTTTCGAACGCAATCTATATATCACACTTCAGTACCTTCGAACAGTCGATGAGGTGAACAAATATGTTAGTCCCCAGAAATCGTCTTTATTAGGCTCTTTTCTTACTTTTATAAAGCATTGGGGTCTCTTTGCCACCAACGACACACCCCCACAGGGCGCGTTGTATCATGCAACAGATATTGGCAGGGCACCTCTAGACCTCTATTATGAGACCAAGAAAGTCTCTGACCCAGCAAAGTCGAAGACTATGATAGTTTGCCTGAAGATAGCTGATGCTCCAGTTCATTCGGCAATAGATTCCATTGCGGAGAGGGTTCCTCTAATGAACCGTAGCAAGCTACCTAGCGACGAGAGACAGTGGACTTGCCGTGTCTGGGTCAAAGAAACACTCGGATATCTACACCGGGCCAAGATTCTGCGACTGCCAGCGAGTCTCGGTGAGTTTCCAAATTCCGGCATCTCCTCGGTTGAACGTTTCGGGCTTATACAATTTGCATCAAGATGTTATCGAAGACTCCTGCCAGTATACGGCTGACAGGTGGCTTCCTCTCGTGATTGCTACCCAAAAAGGCGTACGCAGGAAACGAGCTCCCATGGTATATAACGATTTGACATGGCTATCTGAAAGACGCAGCGTGCCTGCTCCCATGAGAATTGAACAAGACGGATATCATGCGGCCAGACAGCGTTTCTATGGTCCGAAGCCGATGGCTATTGACTCGACTCACGCCACGCAACCGCGTTACTATGGGCCAAAGCCAATGGATATTGATTCAACTAAAGCCACGCAGCCACGATATTATGGCCCGAAACCGATGGATACAGGATTTTAGGGGCTGAGCATCATGGGTATTATATTGATAACAATCAAGTCAGGGGTTCCAGCTGTGCTGTAGACATAAATCCTTAAGAGCCCCCGTTACAACCTCTTATCGCATTATAAATGATTACGAATTAGTCTGTGTATGCAACCACGTGAAACTCGAGGATCTCAATATTACAAATTGTGAGAGAATATCAGCGAAACACATTAATAAGAAACCAGTCCCACCTTAACCGCTACTAATTATATGAGAAAACACAAAATGAGTTTATCTATAGAGATTCTAGGAGAATGAAACGTAAACTCTCATACAATAATAAAGTCTTGGTTGGCCTTAATGTCCTGATGCGATGATTTAGGAATTGGAAAAGCTGATGAGAATTACGTACTATTGATAACACGCAGGGACAAAGGATATCAACACTTAGCAATAGAAATACCCGATTATGAGTCTGGATTTTTTGGCTACTTACCATAAGTACTTAGTAGTGGCTAGGAATCTTCTTGGTTAATATTGAGCAATAGCTAAATTATTGTGATGGAAAAACGAATGAAATGCCCACAATGAGCCGTTATTCCTGTTATTTAAGTTTGATATAATTCAGGATGGAATGTAATTTACTCATAATTGAATTGACTGCACCTATTGTGTTAGTGGTTATTAGGGTTTACCCCTTTCCCTTCACAAAAAATAATGCCTCTTTAAGCCACCTCCCCATGGTGTTAACCTCGGTGGCGTTAATAGGCGTTGATAAATTGGGGGACCTATAAAGCTAGATAGACATGTCCGTGATATCTTTAATACACTATACCGGGAAATGCTCTTATGGAATTCAAAAATTAGAGCTTGAGATTATGACCTGTCTCGATATCAAATAAGTACTATGGCTATATCAGACGTATAGACAACCATCTGATGATAAGATGTTGAACCACACGGGATTCTGAGACCCTGCGGGACGATCCCGCGTCTATCAAAGCTAGAAACAACGTCTTGATAAGAATGCTATCATACATAGTCTGTCCAGGATAACGTTCATTCATTCAATGACGACACCACCTCGTCCTCTGGCCCCTATCTAATACCTAACTCAGTCATCTCTCAACACACATACATACGGTGGCGCAGGCACGCGAGCGCCCATGTGGCCGTGAAGAGAGCGCGCCGCGGCGTGTGAGGGGAACCAGTTCGTGATGATCGAGGGGCCTGCTCAATATCAGTATATGTTAGTTGTTTAGTTTTGCGATATGTGGGCCGAGCCGAGACGTGGATAGGTGAGTTTATCCATTAGGTACCTCAGTAGCACACGCGCATCGAGCGGTTAGTTCTATGTCTGCTTTATGAGGTGTGCCTTCGTGTACTCTTCAGGAGCACTTTAGCGACGACGGGGTTGTCGGAGGAGGGGAACGGGGTCTCATCTACGCGCAGAGGTGAAGGCCTGTGGATGTAATCAAGTAATGCTTGCTATTGTGGATGCCTTCAGCGTCTCGGGGAACGTGGATGCGGCTGACGTAGTTAGTGACCTAGACATTTCGATTCACTGAACGCTCGCGTGTGCGGTGTTGGTTATTATGCAACATTGAGTTCATCTCGCACTGAACATGGTGAGTTTGACATGGCTTTTACACTTCACATTTCACCGATGGTGGTATTGGGTCGTCACTGTCGTTGTTGATAGTATTAGTTAGATTCTAGAGTCCGGACTATTCCCCTGAATCCTAATGCTACTCGGCCTTTATTAATTATGCAAGAACGGATTCCAGTTCCAGTATTTCATCTCCGCGGGATTGTGGATTTCCACGGCATCTCAAATTGGTCTTCTAACACCGCGTACGCCATACTGCCCACCGATATTTAAAGTGCCAGAATGCCGCACCAACATTGATATCCGCAGAGCGGGCCGATACCACACTCATTCTCCTTCATGTGGTAATTCTGACTGTCAATTCTACCCGACCGTTGTCCCAACAAGAGGATTTTATTCAGTGGTCCGAGGTCGATCCCTATTATTGACAGGGCTTGCTAAATGCCCGTTATAGAGCCGGTATCGTGCGCCTAGACGTACAGTCTCAGATAACATTAGATGGGTGTTATGCCATAATTTGTAGAGGGATAGGGCTGTGAGGATATATCGTTATGTGGGTTGAGAGATTTGCGGAAGCACCTGTCGGTTGCGCCCAGGTTACACTTGATTTCTTGGGCAAACCAAGAAAAGCTTTCAGAATCTGCGACGATAATCAGCAACTGTAACGAGCCCTAAATGTCTTCGCAAGGGGAGAGTGCTTACCGAATTTCGTACGACCCTGCCCTAGTCATGTACCTCACCCATTTTACGCTTGAATAGTTGCTCTTTTCAAACACCTTCAAGTACCGCACCAAAAGACCAGAGCTAGTAAACATCAGGAGACTAAAGCTTAAGCTCAAAGGTGGTCGTGACCAGGCCTTCTGATTTGTCATACTCGTGAGCTCAGCCTCGGCACTTAGCACAAACTCGCTTTGGCCGGTGAAGCGGCCCACCTTCCAGACGATGTGGTTTTCGCTGGGTTCGTACTTCGCCTTCCCCTGAGTGCAACGTTCCGTGATGCGGGCGGTGTTTAACGGTGTGGGAATGCGCACGATGACGTTCGTGGCGAAGAGCTTGCTGCCGAAGTTGGCCTTGACGCCAATGCTATACTCCACTTTGGTCTTGCCAATTTCATTAACAATGGCGTGTACCTTGAAGGGCAAGTTGACGTTCTCGGTTGCACGATAGCGCATAAGCTCAAACTCGCCATCGGGCGGGACGAAGGATATGATTCGGTCAGTGTCGAACTTGCCCAGTTTCACACATTGGTGGAACTGACAATCCTCCAAAGTCACACTCCCAGCAGCTGCCTTCGTAGCTTTAGTACCGAGTCTGTTACCACTGGGCAGTGAATGGAGTCCGTCTTGATCCAACAGGAGTCGGTCATTGAGTCCGAATTTGCATTCCGGCGTACCGGAGAGATAGGCGCGCATAATGATCTGACCTGTGACATCGGCACGAAGTACTGTGCCGGTGGCTGACATGAGGAGGTTGACGTCCTCGATTACATCAACAAAAGCTTCGTTCTTCCTGTATTTTACATCTGCTTTCCTCCACGACAGAGCGCCGGTGGCTTGCATAGTAATCTTTGCGGAATTCTCGGCCGCGCGTTCGGACTTGACGCCTTCGGTGGTGATGTACATCTTGAGCGTGTCGGTTTCGGTGTTCTGGGGATATCCAAAATCGATGATCTCTGCATGTCGTTCGCTGTTAGAGGAGATGATTGAGCATACCCGGGCCAGGACTCACCATCTAGGAGCTCATAAACCAAGACGAAGTTGTTCTTCACGGCTTCCTCGTCAAACTTCCCAAAGTAACCCCGACCAAGCTGGATCAGCCGGTAGAGAAATTCGAACACCAGCGCAGCATTGGCATTGCTCTTAGTGATGGCCACCAGATATATATTTTCGTGTTTGACATGGCTGAAGGTGGTGCTGCCAAGGGTGAGGATAGGCGACCGGACCTGAGGGTTGGAAATAACCTGGATGCGAAAGACGTCGGCGAGACGAGGCCGGCAGTCGTTCCGAAAGGCACGGAAGATGAGGTTCTCACCCTTCTGATTGAAAATCAGAATGCCGGAAAGCATCTTGCCGACCTCGAGATAGAACCGTCAATCATGTGGTTAAGGGGGTGGAAGGGATGTTCCAGCGGTCGACTGCAAAATCGGGAATCCGTCGTTCGAATGTCGTAGCCACACGGTACAGTACATGCATGCCTCCGTACCTCTTTTAGGTACATATATGGATATGCACATATTAGTAGGTTGAGCCACCACAGCCCGGTACAATAATTTAGCGGGTCCAGCGTGGACTTACTTAATGCGTTTAGGTACATACTTCGGATAGCTACCATGTATCTCTGACGCGATGCTTCATTCATGTTCCAACACGTACAAAACGCCTAGAAAGTACATATATGTACTACCTAACCTTAGCGATAGTCTACATCGGCGGCTCCTTTCACATGTACACTTTTCCCTATTCGCTCTCTACCCGGGAACCCTTCCTCCATCCAAATCGCTCTATTGCATATATTATGCTACACATGGTAGTCCGTTCCCATAAGATCATGGCTTCACAACTGCAACCTGACTTCTGACAGGCACATTTTCCTCTCGTTTAAGCGAGGGGAACCCGTCGACCTTGACACCGTCCCTGAAGAGCAGGCAGTGAGACGATCCGCCAAAGTGAAACATGCCCAACTGGTCTCCCTTCTTGACTTCCTGGCCTTGTTGGACGGTGATCTCGCAGGTGCTGACCTCGTCCATGCCCACGCCGATGAACGCCATGAGCCCGATGGCCGGGTTGTTGGCCTGGATGAAGATGACGGCGCGCGTCGCCAGCGCCGTCAGGTAGCCCTGGGCCACGCTGATGCCCCTCTTGTCAATATCCGGCGTGCGGCCGTCGCCCGCCTGGCCCTCGAACAGCGGCTCGCTGAAGTACGTGCCGTCCTTGACGAAGGCCCTGACGATCCTGCCGCTGACGGGCGAGTGCCAGCGGTGGTATGACAACGCCGATAGGAAGGCCTGGTAGATCGTCGCGCCATCGAACACCGCCGCGAGCGGGTCATGGCCCAGCATGTCCAGTACCGAATACGGTTGGCCCTTGATCCAGAACCTGTCGCGCAACTTGGCGTGTCGACCCACGTTGTATACCTTGGACTCACAGGCGTTGGCGATGATGCTGTCATCCTCTGGCGAGGCAACGGGACGCACGCCCTCACGTAGCTGCCGAGTGAAGAAGTCTGTATTGTTAGCCGAGGTCCCTCCAAACTATCCGAGAAACAGTACTTACCATCCCAGGAGGTATACCCATAGTGCTGGGCCGAGGGATCGCAAACATACATGTCCTCGAACCTGTGTGATGACTTCAATGGCGCATTGGCTACCTCCATGAGGTCCTTGCTCCCGTGTTCAGAGAACCAGCCTTGTCTGTGAGAGCCAAGAACCTCGGCTGACTTTGGTGACTAGCAACATTATCAGAGGCGCTCCGCGCGAATGAATGAGTCTTGTGACTCACCTTGAGGAATTTCCCCCACTCGTTCAGGACCTTCTTGAGCATTTTGTTGACATCTGGATCTAAGAATGCAGCATGGCCGCTGCGTCTGGCATCAGCATCTTAGCGGCGGGTTCAGTGCCTAAGAGAACCAACCTCGGCGTAGCCATCACATAATCGAAGATTCCCACCATGGGCACGCCGACCATGCCCACGCCGAAAGCAGCATCGGTCCACTGAGGGGCTTGCGTGAAGACATGGTTGAGCACATCCAGCATGTGCCGATAGTCCCGAATCTGCCTCTTGGTGCCAGTCGGGTCCTTCATATAAGGCTTCTTCAGCGGGATTTCCTCCCACATCTGGTTGAAGTACATGTAGATCCGCGAGTTCCCCTCGATGAGCTGCTTGAATTCCTGGAGGACTGGTATCAATTCCTTTTTCTCGGCCTTCCTTACATGCTCAACCTGTTTCCTCAACCACTCATCTTGGACACGGCGGTCCGCCGGAAGCCAGGCACCATGGCTATAAGATGGACTGTCAGTCTTCAAAGACTTATGGGTGCTGCCGAGTAACATTACTAAGTCAACTTACCTGTGGACGCGGTGTTCATCGGGAATGTCGTGTTCGTCGCCGAGTTGATGAACCATTTTGAAATGTCTCAAACTACGATTTATTATATTCACTAATAAGACACCGATGCGGATGAACAACTTGGCATCTGCATATGTTTCTGGATTGCCAAGGGAATGGCTTCTCGGACCTCATATAACATAGTGTAGCAATGCGGGGCACGGATTCAACGGAAACTACACGGAAGAGACTTTAAAGATTTGTATGATGTAATTACTCGCTGTACGTGTAGCGTCATAATGATCACTAAAGACCACGAGCGGATCGGATTGGGGTTTGATAGGACGCCAGTCGCCGAGCCGTGTGGGTGAGTTTCCGGAATTAAGCCATTAGGTTTCTGGACACCAGCGGTTTTCCTTGGAAGTTGGCGGTAAGAAAGCTAGTTTTCGTCAGATCTAATTTAACTTCTAAAATGCAGATTTTGCTGATGTTCGACCATGTGTCGAGGTAAACTCAATGCATAATAGAAAGCTCCAGATCCTAGGCAGCTAGGGGAACAGCTTGTTTGTTACACCTACTTACGACTGCATCATTCATTAATACTATTATAGTACTAACGAAGGCCCTGGAACCACATTTCTAATCCCATATTAACCAGATATGAGTTCCAGTCAGTCCTCAGACGAGTAGCACGTATATGAGTAAGGGTGACAGTTTATCGTCTTATCCCTCTGAGGCCAATCGCTCAGATATGTCCTGGAGAAGTGCTCCCAATAGCTCAGTTACAAGCGCCTGTCCCAGTCAACACTCTCAAGCCATTGCATACAATAATTATCCGGTCCCAAAAGCGGCGCTTCAAAGCCGCAGCTCAGGCCGTCATCATACCCCGTCGCCTCCGCACCGAGCACCGGGCATCTCGGATGGTCGGACTTGATTCACAACACGGAGGTAGGGACACCGTGTAGCAGGCGGGGAATAATGATCATTCATGCAAATACCTACCTCGGCCCTATCGTACTCGGTCGTGTGCCTCGCATGAAGTCTTTCAAGAGCAAGTCGAGTGTTGTATCTGGAAAAGTCTCCTAGTTAGTTAGCGCTTAATAAGCGTGTTGTTGCACTGCATATGCCAGCCTTCCCCCTGTACTTGGTGTTATGGGTCGGTGTGATGATCATGGCAGGCACTTCGACTGGATAGGCAATAGGGTCTTACGTAGAGTCGTCTGCGGGGCTGCGCAGGGCCCCTGGGAGTCTGGAGAGCACATGTCGACGATGGGTCCCTCCCCAAATTCCCTTCGGTAGGTATTTAAAGCTAGCGCGTAGTCATCAAGGCACGCAACGGCTCTCTAGCTATTAATACACAGCTATGCAGAGCTGGCGGTTGGAATGGCCTTTGTTACCGCAATCCGGGCCCTTGTCGGGCTCTTGATGCTTTGCGGCGTACGAGCCAGCCCAGACAAGGCTCTCTGCGACGAGCTCGACGTGACGCTAAGCAATAGCACGGTGATGTCAACGGACGCTCGATATGAGACATTGAGCACCGAGAACTGGTAGATTGTTTTCTCTTCCCCGGGCAACCCGACTCGACTGATAGGTGCTCACCCCTCGCAGGTCACATACTGCCCGGGCAAAGCCTACATGCATTGTACAGCCCGCCAGCACCAAGGCGCTTTCGTACGTAGTCTCGAGACTGGTTAGCTGCGGTGTGAGATTCGCAATCCGCTCCGGCGGCCACTCGGTCTTGCCGGGATCAGCAAATATCAATGGCGGCGTCCTTATCGATATGTCCAAGTTCAACTCCGTGGAATATGATGCCGAGAACGGCGTAGTAACCGTGGGGTCGGGGTTGAGATGGGCAGAAGTTTATAAGGAGCTAGATCAGCACGGCG
The DNA here is from genome assembly GCA_022376535.1 of Xylariaceae sp. FL0662B. Lineage (NCBI taxonomy): Eukaryota > Fungi > Ascomycota > Sordariomycetes > Xylariales > Xylariaceae > Xylariaceae sp. FL0662B. The sequence goes on from JAJJKD010000087.1 coordinate 76,193, forward strand.
TTACAGTGGTTGGGGGAAGGGTGCCGGATGTTGGCGTGGGGGGTCTGACTCTTGGTGGTGGGTTACATCTTGCTCTATACCGTCTCGCGGTCGGCAAGGCAGAATACTAATGCATGCTGTAGGTGGACTATCGTACCTCACCGACTTGTATGGTCTTGTATGTGACAACGTAGTTAATTTCGAGGTAAGCTGAGTTGCTGAATATTGTCTGTGGAGAGCAAGAATGCTGACCTAAATGGGTATAGGTTGTGACTGCAGCTGGCTCCATCGTAGATGCGAATGCAGACTCGAATGAAGATCTGTTCTGGGCTCTGAAAGGCGGTGCCAACAACTTCGGTAGGTTTTTGCTCTGTCTGTAGCGTTCATCGTAGTGATTAGTGGCTTACAACATGAAAAGGCGTCGTCACCAAGTTCACATTGAAGACATACCCCATTTTCAATGTCTGGGGTGGCACGAAGTTCTATACACTAGACTCCCTACCGGCGTTATTCGAGGCCTTCGCGAAATACCAAACCGTTGCGAATAAGGACCCATACGCGAATGTCATGCTACAGGCGTTCCCTACTCATGAGAGCATTGATGTGTTACTAAGGATGGTGTATCTTAAGCCGGAAGAAAACCCAAAGGCCTTCGATCCCTTCTACGATATCAAGACCGTGAAAGACACTACCAAGCTCCAAACATTGACCGATATAGTGAACAGCGAGCCTCGTTTCCAGCTGACACGGTGAGTTTCAAAAGAATTCATAATAATTAGATTTACACAATTGTAACATTAATACATTATATAGCATAAACTGGTTCAGCACGAGCTTTAAGCCTGACGCGGAACTCTTCAACATTATTGGAAACATCCTGACTACATCCCCGGAGCTAGAGGAGGTCAAATCGTTAACAGGCGGTGCTGTCGCGATTGGCTGGCAACCCATCTCCAGCAGCGCGGCCCTCGCGGGACAAGAACGTGGTGGCAACGCACTCGGCCTAGAAGCCGCCAACCAGACCTGGCTCGTGATCGATGTGGGCTGGTGGTCTCCGGAAGACGATGCGCGGGTTACCAACACATCACTGAGCATAATCAACAAGATTAAGGCCGTATCCAAGAGCACGGGTAATTACGTAGAGCACATCTTCATGAACGATGCCTCGGCCGACCAACCGGTGATCGAGCACTACGGCCCAGAGAACGTGGCTAAGATGAGGGAGGTGCAGAGAAAATATGACCCAGACCGGGTATTCCAGGGGCTGGTGCCTGGAGGTTTCAAGCTGCCTCGAGAAGAGCAAACGAGCGTGCTCGGGTCCATCAGTGGCTTTCCTGCAGGATCGTGGGATTGGTTGTTACAGACGATGTCCAACCAATCGAACGTCTTCCGATTTTGGGAATAGATTCCTATTAATATCACGACGATAGTGTATATTACATATCCGCCGAGCCAGCAAGGTCTTCCTTGCCCCCTGGCCAATCAAGTCGAGGTGGGAATACCGTCCTGTCAAGTTATAAAATCATTATATGACTTGACTTGACTTGATCTGACTTGCTGTTTCTAATAAGTAATGCGGTGCAACTTAGTCCACCCCTTTTGTCTAAACAAAATGTCTAGAGCCTCGGTAAAATGGCGGAGAGCGTGGCTATTTCAAGCTTGCCAAAAGAGCGCTTAGTTCAAAAGGCAGCCTGTATGAGGAATAACAGGAGGAACTGGGGGTAATGAGTGCTGAATGGGCGAAGATCATGGATAAGTGTCCATTCGTACTTACTATATGGGTGACAACGAAAGAATATCCCCCCCCCCCCCTATTTGGAAAGGGGTGCAATTCCATCTTCCAACATACCAATTGCCGGCTGCTTATCTACTTAACGATAAAAAAAAATGGTTAATATCCTAGAATACCTCCTGAGCATCTGCCCACCACAATTCCCAAGACCCATGCTAATGTTCTGCTAAAAGGAACCCACCGTAGAAGTGAAAGATACAAACCTCCTACATCAAACATCTATGGCTACGTTAGCGACGCCTTTGTATTCCATTGATCCTAGGTATAGGAACTACTTTCGTTTATATACTGCACCACGATGCCCTCTCCATTCATAACAGTCTCGTCATGTTCCCAAAGCATACGGTATCAAGCTAGAACATCTCGGAGGTATCCCGACCTGACAGCAAGAACGTCGCCCTCATAATTCCCCCCTCTTCAACAAACCATTAATAGCCACTATTACGACGTTTCACGAAGAGTTGCTGTCGATGATTTCACCCGTTCAATCGGTTCAAGTTGGTTGTGCCCCTATTTACACCACCCATCTACATACCACAAGCCTTCCAAATACCGTACCAAGTTAACATACTCAAGCAAATTAATAGGCATGGTTCGATCGCCTCATCTCAGTCAACTCGATATCATGGGTCACGCGCAACATACCTTCTGACACACTTTTGAGGATTTGATCTCCACGTCACGAATGTATACACGTGTACAAACAGGCTTAATGGGGTATACCCAAATTATTAGGCATATAGCAACTGACCTACAAAATATATAGGAAGAATATACTATAAGCTGGTTAACCGCTATGTAGGCTATTTAATGAAATACCCTTGCTCCCTGGAACGGCCATGTTCGCCATGAGCTCTATGGCATCTACATTCACTGCCGAGTCTAAGGGCTTGATATAAACTTACCCTTCAAGTATACACATTACATCTTGCCCTGGACCACTGATATCTTTATAAATCTACATACCAGATTTTCAGGTAGACTTAGGATAAGAGTATTCACTAGTTAGTATTAGGAAGTATCATCACTAGTCCCAGCAATGGCGTTAACCCGCTCATATAGCCGCAAGTATGGGAGGCTGCCAGCCACCCATAGGCTCCAATGACAGAGATTATTCGAGGACTGTATCTTCTTTTGAGCTCGTTGGGTTGCTTTAGCTTTGGACTCTTGGGGAAGAATCATCTTTAGTACATATGTAATATCTGAAACTTAGACTAATCCTACGCACCAATATAATGTTAAACAATGTAGAAAAGAATAATATAGCATTTCAGAAGCTCATACTGATAAATAATAAAATTAAGAAACACGAAGAGTCTAAAAGACGGCGCTCCATTCTTAGTACTAAGCCTTAGCTTTGAGATCTTTACCTGTTTGTGTTGTTGTATATAGTGTTTCATGCACTAGTCTGGTTGCGGGATAAGCCCGAACAAGTCGCGAGACTAAGGAACGTCCCTTTGGCGAAAACTACATAAGGTATCTTCAATATGGGGAAAGCTTAACGGATAGGTTGGTTAGGTATTACATGTATGATTACTTGAGAGAGGTACTTACCTACGTCACTGGCTCGGTTCTAGGTATAGCTACATATGTACCAACCTTGCGTTTCTCAGGCGACGTTATGGGCAAAGGCATCATATATATGTATATACAACTATTTATGTAGCAAAAGTTACAGATTCTGTTCGTTTTCCTACTTGATCGAATAGCACCAAGTCCGGATATCTCACCTTCAAAGCATCGTGCTCGTTGGCTAGGTGAACGGTTTAGCAAGCGATGGTCAGAATTGGGTAAAAGCCTCGAGTAAAACCCCTTAAAGATTGGCCGGACGTGACGGAAGCAATGGTATGACAGCGGTATGTGCGTGCGTCATCGCGATGTTCTGACAATAGGATATGACTTGGATGCTATCTAGAAGAGACAAAGGTCATCAGTGACCAAATGAGGGAACGAGGTCAGTATTGTTAAAAATATCTATACTGACAATCTGAAGAAAAGACAATATTTAAATAAGTGACTCTGAACTGACGGGAAATCACGGTATCGACTAAACAACATTCCAAGATAAAACAGTCTCGCTGAGGTACTTGAAACACAGTACCTAGAAATAACTACATACCCGTAGATAATATAATCGATACTTCCTATTTTCTCCGCCTGGAAATCAGTCACGCGATGACATCCGCTTACACTGTAAAAGGTTCCTTAAGTAATTGCGATGGAACTGACCGAAGTCTATTAACGGTTACATGCTTGGTACATATACCTCTCCCCTAGGTACATAGGTAGAATCCAAGCTGAGTCCAATGTTAATCATGGGTTAAGATTGATTATATAAGCATAGCTGATAAATGCATATCTTGGCATGTTGGGTCCCTTATCAGTTTTCAAGCGGGGTTGAAGTATCTGATAGAGCGGTATTTATGTACTAAATCAAGATCGAACTATTCCCACCAAGGTTACAGGAGGTCATAGCACATGTAGCAGATATGTAGCAGGCAACCGCTGACACTTTCGGAGCAACACACACTGAACACGCCGCCCCGTCACAGTGGACATCACACGCCAGGCATACCTAGACAGCTACCTGATTCAGTAGGTACGTGTACTGTATGTGTATAGTTAGGCAGTTACCTGGCAGCCAGCCCTACCCAATCATCAACATTACACATGACCCGTATACATACATACACAGTAGTCGATGCTCTTTCTCATCAACAACATTCGTCAACTCCTCAGCTCTCCCATCCACGCAATCATCGTCAACCACCCGCTCTAATCAGCTACTAACAACCAGACGAAATCGGAATCGAAATTAAAATCGAATTCGAAATCGCAGGTGTTACGGCTCGTGTGTTTCATTGATTAAAGTTCTTTTCTCGCCCGATCCGACCAAGAAACGTTACCTGATAGGCCGTGATCGTGGTTCGTGGTTCGTGGTCGTTGGTCGTGGCCGTAGTCGTGCGGCGCCATTCGCTACCTATTCTACCCCTCGATTCGCAACCCTCCGAAATCCCCGGAGATCAACGCCATCAATAAACATCACACATATCACACCTCTCGATTCATATCTCGACAGCCTCTCTGCTCGCACTACATTCTTGTCCTCTAATTGGACATCGCCGGTACACCCCGCCCAAAAATGCGGCCTCCAGCTCCATCTCTCGATGTCATCGCTTCCCGAAATTCGGTCAACGCTGCTGCTGCCGCCGCCGCCGCTTCTTCTTCCTCGGTGCCAAATCCTCCTCCAGTCTTGATGACGGAGGATTCGAGAGATTCGAGATCCTCGTCGTCGACAAGCTCCCCTGTTCCTGCCGATAATGAGGAGTCCGACTTCTTTCACGCCCCAAATGATTCCCAATCTTCCTTGGGAGTCACGCCTAACTTGCAAGAAATGCAAGTCACTGATCCCGAATGCCTGCCTACTGTCGCGGCCCTTCCGAGCGAAATCTTAATCAGCATTTTCTCCCGAATCAGTAACCCCGTCGATCTTTATCATTGTATGTTGACCTGTAAGAGATGGGCCCGCAATGTTGTAGAGATCCTTTGGTATCGCCCTACTTGTACCACATGGGAGAAGCATTCGTCCATCTGCTGGACCCTCGGCCAGGAAAGGCCATATTTTGACTACACCGAATTCATCAAACGCATCAACCTGGCCGCCTTGGCCGATCAGGTCAATGATGGAAGTGTTAGGCCGCTCGCCGTCTGCACGCGCGTTGAACGCCTAACATTGACCAACTGCAAAGGACTGACTGATTCGGGACTGATACCCCTAGTTGCAAGCAACCGACACCTGCTCGCCCTGGACATATCTGGCGATATCAATATTACTGAAGCCTCCATCTTCGCCATTGCCGAAAACTGTCACAGGCTCCAAGGCCTAAACGTGTCGAATTGCAAGCAGATCTCCAGCGAGAGCTTGGTCAAACTTGCCGAGAATTGCAGGTACATGAAACGGGTAGGCCTGCCCCCCTTCTTGATGCTTCCCCATGTTTTCCTGCCTGTCAAGCTTATGTTAGGCACTGCTTCATCTCTAGTCACGATGCTAATAGTACCGGCCAATAGCTCAAGCTAAACGATTGCGACCAACTCAACGATAGTGCTGTAGTCGCTTTCGCAAACAACTGTCCAAATATCCTCGAGATTGATCTTCATCAATGCGCTAAAATCGGCAATGAGCCTGTCACTGCTTTACTTGCCAAGGGGCAGGCCCTTCGAGAATTGCGCCTTGTCAACTGTGACCTCATTGACGATGGAGCCTTTTTGAGTCTGCCTCCCCTCAAGGTCTACGAACACCTTCGAATTCTCGACCTGACTTCGTGTGCCCGACTTACGGACCGAGCCGTGGAAAAAATCATCGACGTTGCCCCGCGCTTGCGAAACTTGGTCCTTTCGAAGTGCGGCAACATCACGGATGCTGCAGTCTATGCTATATCGCGTCTAGGCAAGAATCTACACTACGTACATCTGGGTCACTGCCGGCACATCACCGACGAAGCCGTCAAGCGCTTGGTGCAGTGCTGCAACCGTATACGCTATATTGATCTCGGTTGCTGCACTCATCTCACGGATGAGTCTGTCACGCGCCTAGCCCAGCTTCCGAAGCTCAAGAGAATTGGACTAGTAAAATGTAGTAACATCACCGATGAGAGCATGTATGCATTGGCTAAAGCGAATAACGGTCATCGGAGCCGATCTCGCCGTGATGCGTCGGGCAACGTTGTTCAAACTTTCGAGTATCATCAGAGCAGCTTGGAGCGGGTTCATCTTAGTTACTGCACAAATTTGACTTTGCCGGTATGACCTAATACATTCATTGGTGCCACATGGCTGATGCAAAGACTAACGCTTTTGCAGAGCATCATTAAGCTTCTCAACTGCTGCCCCAAGCTTACGCATCTAAGTCTGACAGGCGTGCCCGCTTTTCTTCGGGATGACTTGGAGAGCTTCTGTCGAGAGGCACCTTCAGGTGAGTCTCCACCTGCCCCGATCTCTTCACGATGTACTAAGAAGTTCCTTTCAGATTTCACCGACCACCAGCGTGCTGTATTCTGTGTCTTTTCTGGTAATGGCGTTATTAATCTTCGAAAACATCTTAACACCCATGAAGAGTTCGCCGAGTACCACCAATCACATCTCGCCGGAGCACAACGGAGAGCCGTGGTTGATCACGGCCCGACTCAAGGCCCCGTATTTGGACCCGCGCCGGATATGGATGGTTTTGATGAAGACGACCGAATTGAGGACGATGACATGGGTGATGGTAGTGAGATCGCCCTCGATCCCGGCAATTTTGGTGTCAACGACCCTCCCGGGAACACACTTAACACAGCAATACCTCCTCCGCCTCCCCCGCCTCCATCTCATCTCGGTATACCATTTTCACATTCTCACCCTACGGCACTCTCTGGCACACTACAGCCGCATTTGTTCGGTAATAATGCTCAACTCAACGCCAGTACCGTAGGTGTTTTTTCGGTTCAGTCAGCTGCAGGAAGCCAAAATGCAGGCCAGCAATCTAGCCCCAATCCCTTGCCCGGTGTCGTGCCTGTGACAGGCAGCGTCCCAGGACCCAGTACGGCCGGCCAGTCACTATTTGGGAACGGTATATTTTCTGGACCCAGCACGGCATCCATGCAAGCTCAAATCGATGATGACGACGATGGGAGAGCATAGTATATTGCCTTGTTCTGCATCGCCTGCCCATGAACAGCCTGAAAACCTCATATCGTTGATACCACAATATATATGTCTTGGAATCGACCTGATAATTCGAAATTCATTGCCCCAAAGGTTGTTGCACCAGGTTTTGGACTGATCGATTGACTCCTGAAGGTCACGAGAGCCTACAGAGTTTATCGTGTGTTCTGGGGTGGACAACGTTGGTAACAATGGCCAACTCTTGATCGAATTCTACCTCGATGCGGGCCAACTATTGAAATCGTTTAATTTGGCCTGAGTCACTGTCAGACTCCCTCAGCACCGGCCGTTGCGTTTTGTCGTTTATTGGCACCCCACCGCGCATCTCAGTCTATTGACAGCGTTTAGCAGAATGGCAGTCCTTGTTTCTACGGAGTTACGGGCGGAGCATTGGGTTATAAACAGCCAGTACACGCCTAGAAGCTCTACTGAAAGCTACCAGTCACGATACCAGGAACCCTTTCGACTTACGAAGAAGATGAAGATGGAGTTTGTGTATGATGAATTTTTTGTTGGGAAAAATACGCGATACCAAGATCCGCGATTAGAGAGAAGCAGTCTCGGGCAAAGCAATTGCAGTTATGCGGACGACTTCTCGTTTCTACTGGTTTCTGGTAGTTGCTGCGGTGAATTAGATTGTCGCATTAATTTGCGCCGGTTCCATGGCTGGGTGTTGTGTTGTTGTTGTTGACGGACATAGATGTGGTATGACTAAGAAATATATTTTTGTTGTCTTACAAAGTACAGCCTTTCTTTTCGTCACTCACTGAAAGATCGTGATTCTATAGCGATCGTGAGTGCAACCTGTATTCCACTGGGACGATACACATCTCGCAGCAACGCGAGCGTAAGAAAAGGCCCGAATTCCTGGCTCACTGCCGGCTTTCGGACGGATATCTAGGTATCGATACGACCGCCACCAGCCTTAAGCGGTTGACGGCCGGGTAAGCAGAAAGGTGATATACGTTATTAGTGATATGTCTTGGTAAGTAGGTGAAAGTGACGACAGTCGAGCACTGCCTCCCTCCCAAAGACCAGCTAACCAGCTAACCTAGCTGATGCCGCTTGTTGCTGTCGTGCCCGTGGATGGGTGGATGGATGGATCATCGGTCCCGAGCCACGACCGCCGCTTTAGCATAATGCGAAGCCGGTAGGTAGGCCATGATGTCCCGTCGCCCGTCCCGTCCTGTCTCACCTAAGGGGAATCTAGGTAGGTTATGTACTCGTCCGTGTGTCTGGCAGGATTCTTGGTGCTCTGCTCGTGCTCGTGGTTGCGGCGCTTTCGGGTCGGGGCTCTGGGATGGGGGTAAGGGGGATTGCCGGGGCTAGGTTACTGTGTGTTTGCCGATGGGTATTATATGAGTCGGTTAAGCCTTAGGTCGGGCGATGTGCTTTGGGTTGAGAGGGAGGACGGGGTTGGGTGGGTTGGAGGGGGTAGTTGATGTGGTGTTTTGCTTTGCTTTTGGTTTGTTTTGGGGCTGTCTTTGGGTGTTGCCTCGTTGTCAGCGTATGCAACAAGTCATCTCAAGCCAACGAATTCATTTTTCACCTTGAAGCTATTTATATCTTGGCTTGATTCGCCATATATTGACTTAACGCTATTATTACCTTACTACGCTTCCAGTTAAGGCATACCCTAAGCCTTGACTTGGACTAAGGTACAAAAATCAAGCCTTGGATCAAGTCAAGTCAGGTCATGCATTTCCTTGACTTGTTGCATACGCTGGTCGTTGTAGGTATGAGAGTTCTGGTGCGGTTTATGGAGAGGATACTTATAGATGAAGCTGCTGTGGATGTCTCGGTTGTAAAGCCGATACTGTCCCTCTTTTGGCATAGAGGCTTTCATTCATCGATTACATATTCAAGCAGGCGTGGTCTCTATTCTTCATCCCTTATACCCTGTATTGTGTGACATACGGAGTAACCTCGCCCTTATTTGCCCCTAAACCCTTGGGCTTCACTATACCTACGCGCTACCGCTAATACTATGGGGTATATGGACATATTTGTCTTGGTTCAACACTTGCCCAATGCCTATCACTACCATCACTATACTCACATTCACATTCACGCCGGAAATCGCCGTCATTGGCGCCGGCTCTGTCGAGACGGAGTTGTAGGATTGAGACCTGCTACTATAATAGCCCTGTGTATGGCCACCTGTATATAAAGGAGGCTCTGCGTCCCTTAGCTTCACCTTGCGCTCTATACAACAAGCACTACGCTCCTCGTAACTTCGTCCCATAATGACGGGCTCCGCTGGCTTGGTCTGGACAGCACATATCCTCCACTATAACAGCATCGACATCGGAGGCATCGTCCTGAGGCGCGACACCAGCGCCCGGGGGCGGCGTCCTCGATATCCACGCCGAGTCTGGCCCCCGCCCCCGACACCGCCGGTATTCTCGACCATTCCAGTTCCACGCTCACGGCCACCTCGAGATTGGCCGCTGACTGCTCATTCATCGTCTGCCGGCTAGCGCGCGGCCGGCTAGCGCGTGTTTGTTAACATGAAAACGGAAAGGAGTTGGATAGCGGAGTTTCATTAACCCTTGGTATTTACTTCAACAGCGCCGCACGGCAGAATGGTTGAGGTCGATCGATGGTGAGGACGTGCTAGTTGCGTTGTTGCTGGGAAAACAATAAGGGAAGTTAAGTCAAGTGAATTGAAGTCAAGTCCAATCAAGCCAAGTGAAGTCGAGGAACGGGAAAGCATTGTCCTGGCTTAAGGATATTTAGCCTTAGTATTTTCGCTAGTTAAGAAGTTATCTGCTAGGATATCCCTGAGATTTGAAGCATTTACCTAAACTAGATTTCTGGGACATAATCTAGTTCGCCGGATCTACTAAGATATAAAATCAAGGCAAGACAAGACAAGTCAAGAAAAACCCCCAACTCGGCGGCAACACTAAACTCATAGGTACGTGCGTATAACCTCGTCCACGGCGCGAAATGGCGCGCGCCCAAATCCTACTCGCTCACTCACTCTATCACGGTAAACCTTTCTTCGCCTTCTTTTTCTTCTGCTCGGCGTCGTCATTGCCCTCGCCTCCCGGGCCGGTCCCGCGTTCACTGATAAGGCCCCGGTGTTCGTACAACAAGCGCATCGTGTATCGCGCGTATCGTAGGCCCTCCCGCGGGGCGGGGTGTCAGTACCGGCTGGGCGACGCGGCACACGTCATGGCGCCGCCTTTGCGGGTGTTGGTGTAGCCTCCGGCGCCTTGGCTGTGTGTGGTAGTTTGTGTCTTTGGCCGTTGCAATAGGTGATCCAACTTTCTTTCTGAGGATATTAGGGTTGTTGGCTGGACTTCAGGCTTGAAGTTGTTGCCTTGTGGGATCCATTTTGTTAGTTATGTCGTTCGAAAGGGCGCGCGAGAGAATATGTCGTGCTGTGTTCGTTCTTGTGATGATTAGCTGTTGGTTTGCATGACGTCGAAATCAACCGGGATTGTTAGCCTTGATGGGCTCTTTTAGGTGATGTTAAATTTGTTAACGTCCGGAGTAAAGGTGTCCTCTAGATGTACGTATATGAGGCGTGCGAAGCTATCTAGAACCCGGCGCATTGAGATTTTACGGATCTAACCTAAAGTTATATGCGATGACGTTCTAACCGTTGCCGCGGGCTCCTGTATAGGAACTGGTGTCTGGTGCGCATTATTCAGTGACTGTGACTACGCCGCTTTTGCTTCGATCTGAGTCGTGCGGTCCTACATCTCGCGGGTTTGAGATAGTCCAGTTATAATTCTAATACCATTGCGGTCTTGGGGGTTGGCAGCACGGTCAAGGGTTGAGACTCGGCACGGAGAATATATCTAAGGTGTTAGAAGCAGTTGGAGTTACATATCACGGGTGCTATAGCGGCTGGGTAGGTAACTTATGAAACTTGGAGTCGGTGATCTCGGAAAATCCATCTCCCCAAATCATTCGACTAACGTAGATGCTTTGCATATGGTAAGGCAACTATCAATCTCATTGCAGACTGATCTGTGTGGAGACGGGCCGATTGCGCGATTCAGACCTCGCGCCTACGCCCAACTAGAGTATACTACTGTATTACCTGCGCAGCAAGGGGCTTGTTTGGGCAGACGAAAGCAACCAGGTCAGACCATCTAAAATCCGAAGGACCAAAGAGACCCCGGCGATATGTAATGAGAACGAAATGCTGAGGTCTTATTCGTATTGCCGGTCATCCTCGTCGTCAGCTCGTCTCCCGCCGGCGACCGATATCCCGCAACAACACACGCGAAGTCACTTGATGAAGCGATATCACGCTAAATCGTGTAAGGGATCCGGTGGGTAACTGGCCATTTCGGAATCATGGCACGATATAGCCTACCAGCTTACCAGCCTACGCTGGCAGGGAAAGCGGCGATCCATATTATTGGTGAAACCGCCGGTGGATATGGGGAAGAGCTTGTGCTGATGGGTTTCTCGGAACGCCAAGTTGGCCAATGCCCTACAGGGGTCTAATAAGGCTCCATCCGTCGGTGAATATTTTGGGAATTTGATTGATTCCTCGCTTCTTCACATCTGTACCTGAAACAAGATGGTGAGGTTTTGGTAAGCACATAGGCGTGGTAGCAAGTGAAAAGTCTTTACTACAGTATACGCAGTAATAGATTAGCAAACGTAAGGGATCTCGAGACAAACATCTATGATCACAACGGTTGCCACGGTTGCCACGGTTGCCTGGTCGAAGTCCTCTTAATGGAAGGAAGTTTGCTGATCTCGTGAGACATACGATGGGAAGGGAGCATATGTAGTAATATATCTGGATAGGTAGCGATTTGCTACCAAATCCTGCTCGTTTGCGACCGTCACTTGCACGTGGCCATTTTGCAGACAGCACGCAGCACGTCTGGGGAAGTTTTTGCGGGTCACGGAGACATGCGATCTTGGATTTTAAAAAGAGGAGAAGAAGATCTGGGGTTCGTTCTCTCTCCGCGGTGTAGATGAGTTGCCATCTTCGTCGATCGGACAGAATAATGGGTCGGTGGTGGGATGATACCAGCACAAGACGAGTGAAGGTTAAATATGGAATATCAGATAATCAAGAAAGACAGTAGCAGCATGACGCCTCGGTGAGTGAAGGAGATCGTAGCTCATTTATAAACGAGTATCTGGTGAATCAGGACGGGTTGAAGTCTATGCTGATTGGTGATGATATCCGCGGAATTGAGCAATAGGCCCGGGGGCGCTTTATTAGTCCGGGGGACTGAGATACAAGCTGGGGATGCCTTTAATAGCTCGTTTAGCCTTGTTTTTCTTTACGTAGGCCAGTCTAGAATCAAGCAGGCTAGATGGTTTCGTAATAGACCTGTCGGATTCTGGCCCTGTTTGCTTACCGATGAATAGGGCATTTGTCAAGTCATATTAACATTATTAAGTGATTTTTTTTCTTTAAAAAAATCAAGTGGCATGTTTGGGACCGTAGGTGTTTTGACTGCATGTAACTACTATTATGTAGCAGTTGAGAAGGCTGAATGGTTGTATTTCCGTCTGTACAATGTGGAGAGAGGCCCAGTTGTCCGCACAATTATGTAGGTGAAATGTGGAGGGAATTGATCAGTATGACCCGAGTGCTTGGAATCGCGGAGAGTCATGTGTTCTTTGTCGATCCTGACCATCTCAAGCCACGACATAGTTTACAACAAGAATAGATACAGATGTCATATTTCTGGAACAAAACATCTATCTATTTACAGCATCTTGTCAAGTTGTACTATATTTTTGTAAGCTCTTTAGGTACGAAACGCTTAAACTGACTGTGTTGCACCTTAAACTGACTGTGTTCCACCCACCTTAAACCAAATATGGTAAGATAGGTGGGGTACTATCCCACAGGTACAATTTATTAGTAAATGGATGTACCTATCCTAACAATTGAATGTATTCGCTAGGTTTAATAAGCTTTAATAGGTCCCCCATATTAAAAGGTCAATTAAGCCTTGATTCCTTCAAATCTGTAATAAAGAGTGTTGAAATCGACGTCATCCTCGACGAAAAGGCTGGATTCGGTAAATTTAGCTATGGTGATACCTTTAGGTAATAGGTGCTGCAGTTGAATAGGTGCTGCAGTTGAATAGGTGCTGCAGTTGAAAAGGTGATGGAGTTGAAAAAGTGGTTGCTGCAATTGAAAAGGTTGCACATTCAATTGTTAGGACAGGTACATCCATTTACTAATAAATTGTACCTGTGGGGTGGTACCCCACCTATCTTACCATGTTTGGTTTAGGGTGGATGGAACACAGTCAGTTTAAGGTACAACACAGTCAGTTTAAGCGTTTCGCTTTAGGTAGTGTTGGAAGCTTGACACAGCACGGTACTAGAAGTGTATATCCAATGACAAGCTTCTTCACAGAGTACTATATAGACTAGAGTCTCTTGTTCCTGTAATTGGAGTCTTGTCCGACACTTGGCCTCTGTGTGCTTGGACTTCGCGATGCTGCTAAGCTTGAATAATGGATTTGCTCCGCTGCTCTGCATGGGACTCGACTAGGTACGAATGTACAGTAGTAGATCCTCCTTTCGACGTGAAGGGAAAGGATTTGCGCCACTCTGTGCCACTGAACGACATGCTGACATGGGATAGGGGAGGACTTCTTATTTTAGTACTTTGCAGTAGAAATGCTGGTACCATCCACGCAGCCACGATCTCTCCATTACCGTTATGAGGATGATATACTATACATAGGATGGTCAACGATTCATTACCTCCCGCTTGGTACCAGATATGAACAGGAGCTGAGAGCCTTACCAGGAACTCTAACAAATGAACTAGGATTCCTTACTTTTTCTGGTTTCTCTGCTCTAAGAATGAAATGGACATTCTATCTTGGGCTATAGGATTAGGTAATGAAAATGTATAGGTACCTACTTCAGGTACTTACTCCCGATGTATATATGCATGAGATTCTACGTACATACAGGTATACTTTACATAGTAGATAGGTATTGTAGGTACCTTCATATTCAAGATGGCCGGGGGATAGTGCGACGTGGAGCTATTGTACATAAAGCCGCTTTAAGCTGATACATGTGTAAATCACGTGGACGGTGGCTGAATGCATACACTACAAACCCACACCGCTAACAATAAGTGGCAGTCTGGGGTATTTTGGGTACCTATCTGGGGGAAAGTCACCTGTACTGCGGTACGTAGCACCTATCCACTCTTTATGGGCGAGCGTCCAATCTGGGCTGATGATAGGGTTGAAGGTTGTCCAATGAGAAGTGTCGCCCAGCATCGGTTAAAGGGCTGTGAGTGGGGCTATCATGTTCGCAATAACCCTGTATCCACGAATCTGCAAGCCTGGGACGACAACAACCACTACTTATACATACCACATTATCTCTAGTCTACCAACACCACCAACGCCCGTGAAAATTTCGCCATTGACGACCACTCATGGCCATTCATACTAACAATGGAGACGGGGATAGAAGAGGGGAGATGTGTGGAGTACAAGTAAGTAGGTACTGTAGAGCAATGGAGAAATGGAGAATACCTGAGGCACGACTCAACGGCACTACGGGCCTAAACATCACTAACAAGCCTCGAATCAAGGACTAAGACGTCCTTGGCAAAACCCCCGGGACCGATGCTGACGATCTCATATCCTTCCCTGATTCACGCACGATGAATGGGTGGATGTCCAGATGCACAAGTAGATACGATGCTTACTAGTAATGAAGATGAAGGATCGCGGTGACACGGGTGACAATGTTTTCCAGCCATACCTCGAACCCTTCTGATGTGTGGCCTCGAATACTAGCATATTATCGTAGGTGCCGCCTCTCCCGCTTCAGCCCATCGGCGCGCCTGAACTAGGCGCTTCTGATTTCTATAGAAGAATCTCAGATCAGTCCACGCTGCAGGCTCAAGCCACAAAGACTCGGGCAAGCTAGGTACGCCAACTTTAAAGTATGCTATCTTACAAGGACCGGCATGCGATTGGTGTCGTGCGCGTTCGGGCCGTCCAATAGGCCTTCTATCTAAGTAGTAGGGTATGCTGAAATCTATGTGCGTACTGCTGCTCGTAATACATGCGCTTCCTCCCGTTATAACGGGTATTGAGGCAGAGGATTCGGGCAAGCCGACTATCCGGTACGAAAATATAGGTGCCCTGGTCAGCTAATTGAATCCGCTTCCAGTCTCGAAGCAGGCGAAAAGACAGGGGTCATTCACCACTGGCACTCTACATACATACTGTACAAGTTATACAAGTATGTGTGTACATACTTTCAACGGTTGCTAGCCGCATTCGCAGTGATCGTGCGGTATCCTGGTCCGCCTGTCTGCTCGTTTGCCTGCCAAGGTCACCTGCTGATGGCGTTCACCTTGGCAAATTCAATTTTGTCCGCTTAGCGTTGCCCAGTTTTCTGCCCCGGCCTAACCTAGACTGGCATTTTTACAGGCCTGACCGTGTTTGCTTACCGGGACTACGAATCCTGGCAATAGCATCATCCCTCGCGCGTCCTGGATGGTCCCGATACTGGCATTGTTGGCCCCATCCTGGTATTGTCTAGCATTTGTGGACAATGGTGGGGAGTCCATGGGGACCGGGGGAATTGGTCTGGGGATATCGGGGTGGATTGTGATCTTCAGCTTCCTCACCGGGTACGTACCGCCCGTAATATGCTGCGCCGTTTTCCATATAAGTCTCTGATACTATCCTGTTGCATCGATCCTGTTCGCTTCGAACGCTTCCGTTTTGCGCTTTACCCACTTTCTCTCAGTGAAGCTTGAATTCTTGCCGTCGCGGAGTTGGTATTACACTCTCGTCTGCTGGGTTGTCTATGCTTGCCAGCAACTACCTTCAAGTCTGTTGATACGTCTTAGACGTTCATACATATGCGTATGTGATTCGACCTAAGATCGAACCATGGCCGAGAAACCTACAGCCATGTGAGTTTGCCTTCCCTTTGCGACTTATATGGATCGCACAGCTAACTTCGTCACAGCGTTGAGCCTCAGGGCCTCAGGACCAGGACCAGTTCTCTAGAGAAGGGTTTCGATGCTGTAGAACATGTTGATCTAAACGCCAATCTCGAAGCCAAGTGAGTGCCGTCAAGTCTGCCGTCTCGACCCCCTCGGAAAGTTTTTGACGCATGGGCGCTTCTTGTTCTCCGGGTGGCAATACTCTATGACTAACGCCGAGCAACGCTTAGGATCAAGAACCCTCTCAAGGGTATCCCGCGTGAACAATTAATGCGTGACGTTGAAGCTTTCGCCCAGGAGAAAAACCTAGTCGAGTACATCCCAATTCTTCGCAAGGGAGCGCTCGTAGCCCAGAACCCTCATGACTTCGAAGACATCGACGGCGAGGAGGCTCTTGACGAAGCCGAGAAGACAGCTATCCGGAACGAGATCCTACACCGATGGCGACTGCCTTGGAGACTAATCCTGACCATCGCCACTTGTTCTATTGGCGCTGCGGTCCAAGGCTGGGATCAAACCGGAAGCAACGGTGCCAACATCTTCTTCCCCGATTACTACGGTATAGGCAGTGACTCTACTCAAGATACTATCGTAAGTAATAATGCCATATCTGCGCCATACAATGAGACTAACTAGGATTGCAAGTTGGTTGGTCTGGTGAATTCGGGTCCTTACATTGGAAGTGCTTTCATCGGCTGTTGGCTATCGGACCCTATCAACAACTGGATCGGTCGTCGAGGTATGATATGAAAGGAAACAGCTTGTATGCGCAAATGATGCGATGCTAATGTTGGCTTCAGGTGTTATCTTTGTCTCTGCGCATTTCTGTCTCTGGCCTGTCATCGGTTCTGCATTTTGCCACACGTGGGAGCAACAGTTGGCATGTCGATTGCTGATGGGTATTGGAATGGGTATAAAGGCTTCGACTGGTTCGTAAACTACTCAAAATTCCGGGATTCGTATTTGCAATACTAAAGTGTGCCAGTGCCCGTCTACGCCGCCGAGAATGCCCCAGCATCCGTCAGAGGCGCTCTGGTCATGTCCTGGCAAATGTGGACTGCTTTCGGTATCATGCTCGGAACCGCTATCAACCTTGCCGTGTTTTACCACCCTCTCAACTGGAGATTGATGCTGGGCGCGCCGTTCATCCCGGCCGTTCCCCTCGTCTGCTTGATCTACTTGTGCCCAGAGAGTCCCCGTTGGTTGATGAAGAAGAACGTACGTACCAAGGCGCATGAGACATGGCGGCGGTTCAAGGAAGAATACTAATTAGGTGTAACAGCGATATCCCGATGCCTGGAGATCTTTGATAAGATTACGACACCACTCGATTCAGGTTGCGCGAGACATTTACTACATCCACGCCCAACTGTCCGTGGAGATGGAGATCATAAACCAGAGCAACTACGCCACTCGTTTTGTTCAGCTGTTCACGGTTCCCCGTATCAGGCGGGCCACTATTGCTGCTTTTGTCGTCATGATTGCGCAGCAGATGTGTGGTATCAACATCATTGCCTTCTATTCTACGACGGTATTTGTCGATGCCGGGTATACCGAATTCACAGCTATGATCTGCTCGTTCGGTTTCGGTCTCGTCAACTGGCTCTTCGCCTTCCCGGCTTTCTGGACTATCGATACATTCGGACGACGATCGCTTTTGCTCTTCACCTTCCCCCAGATGATGTGGACTCTGCTCGCCGCCGGACTGTGCACCTTGCTGCCGATGGGCACCACGCGTACAGCGCTCGTCGCTCTGTTCGTCTTCTTGTTCGCCACATTTTACTCGCCCGGCGAGGGACCCGTGCCCTTCACCTACAGCGCAGAGGTCTTCCCCCTGTCCCACCGTGAGGTGGGTATGGGTTTCGCCGTAGCCACCTGTCTGTTCTGGGCCGCCGTGCTCAGCATAACCTTCCCGTTCATCCTGGAGCGCCTGGACACCGTCGGGGCCTTCGGTCTCTACGCCGGCTTCAACTTCGCCGCCTTCTTCATGATCTTTTTCCTCGTGCCCGAGACCAAGCAGCGCACCCTCGAGGACCTCGACTACATCTTCGCCGTCCCCAACCGCAAGTTCGCGGCCTACCAAGTCACCAAGGCCGTCCCCTGGTGGTTCAAGCGCTACATCTTCTTCCAGAGGCGCGCCGTCCTCGAGCCCCTCTACCACTCCGACGACAACGGCGACTCGACGACGTCACACGGCCATCATGTCGACAAGAAGAGTTCGCTGTAAAATGGATGCGGCATGCTATTCGTACGTATGCGTGGTGTTTTTTTGCCGGCAACCCACTTGGTGGGAAAATGATGACGTTATGCTTGGCATATGAATGGGAATATTCGTTCGTTCGTGGAAATAGTCCGCGCTATATACCCCCGTCATATTAACTCAGATTGCTTTAGCCCGTTTCCTATTGGAAATATACAGCGCTGTAATTACGTTTAGGTGTTTCTTGTTTTTCTTCCAGCTTCCTCCCAACGCAAAGATCGTGACCGGCCGAAGCTGTATACGAATATGCTATGTACCGTTTTATGTTATTTGTCGTAGGAACACATCTCTGCTACTACATACGACACGCAGCCGGTCTATAAAATAAAGCCCCTCCCGTATACTAACCTCGAAACGACGACCTAAATGCAAAGATGCGCTAGGGGGTTAAGCCTATGTCTTAAACCCTCGTGATATCCCCTAGTTACGAACTATCCACTACCATCCATAGATCGATCGATCGATGCTATCCGCCTCCTTAGCAGCCTATATAAAATAGCAGGGAGAACTAGTCCGTTGCCGGCATGGTCTCACTTCCCAATTCGATCGTATACCTACGGGGCAGACAGGTTTGCTTACCCCGACTCGTGCAGCAGCAGTAGCATATGTGTGTGCTTGACGTGCATAGGGCTACACACCTCACCCCCCCCCCCCCCTGCCTGCAGTCTAAGCACTCGCATCTGTACGTAAACGGGGCCGTGGTCTGGGCGTAGATACCTTATCTACAGTAGGTAAGGAGGACCTGGGCACGCCCCAAACCCCAGAACCCCAGACCCCGGACCCCGCTCCCCGCGCTCGAGACCCCGGATCGGTCTCCACTGCATACTTACCTACCTAGGTATACGATACAGCCACAGCCGTCGGCCAAGGGGTGGATGGATAGATGGGGCTAGGCTAGGTTAGACGGAAAGCAGGAAGCGAGCAAGCGTGCGGCCTTCGTGATACTACTGGTTACCGAGGCCTCGGGCCGCACTACCTACCTACCTGACTAGGTGCCGAGGACGACGGATGTTTTCTTTTTCGCTAGTTAGGTATGCGGTTTGACGGGTTGGGTTGGCCTGGGTTGGGTTTTAGGTAGGTGGTCTAGCGCGGGCGTGCTTGCGGTTGTAGGTTGCGGGTAGTTTTGTAGGGAGATGAGGGGTGCCGACCTGGGTATAGGTGTCTGTGATTGCGGCGGTGGTTTGTTTCGCGGATATAGTGAGGTAGGCTGTAGGGATCGTGGGCACTTGGTACTTGCTCGTGTCATCGCTGAGTTTAGCCTCCCGGCGAGATGTAGCTAGACAGACAGACAGGAATAACTGGCAGGTGGTAGAACGCGGTCCGAATCCGTCGGTGTAGGTTCTATACGGACCAGCTGAGTTAGAGGAACGGCGTGAACCAGCGTATGCAACAAGTCAAGGCTTTACGCGCCCCGACCCGACGCCGACTAAGGCCACCAAGGCCACCAATACATGTGTTAGCCGTCTATCGTGAGAATTTTCAGGTGTTTGTTAGTACCTAGTCTATATTAGCTACTTCACGTCCTGTGTTATTACCCCTTGCTAAATTATAAGGCCTGAGTTATTAACTAACCTGGTTTTATTAACACAAATTCCGAACTATGTAGATTTGAAGGCAGCAAATTTACAAGACACCTATAAATACCTAACTAGTTATGTCAAGGGGTGAATAGCTTCAAGTCAACGTAAAGCTGTCTCTTGGCTTGACTTGACTTGTTGCATACGCCGGCGTGAACCCGTCCAATCGCGTTGCTATACGATAGTATATAGATATATCTAGGTACAGATGACATGCTTCGTTCCATGTTCTTTGCCTGTGGCAAGCCCGGCATATCCGGGGTGTATATGAGAGGCGTGAACTAGGTAGTCAGATGCGCACGGCGGGAATAGGTAGGTATCTCGCGCCTCTCTTTCGAAACTGAAGCGCGCTTGTCTGACGGCGATCGGGAAAAGAATGAGGCCGAGGACGTGCCTATCTGTGACTAATGATGGTCACGTCAGCACGGATGTCCGTGGCGGAATGCGAGTCATAGATGCAGCTTCATGAGGCATTATAGGCTGTCGGAGAGGCGGATGTGTAGCGGCGTTTGAGGCTGTAGGTTAAGTAATACGGGAAGCGATTATCCGGAGGAGGCATAAATACGGTCGCACATATGCTGACTACGAACAGCGGGATGGCGCCGGTTGAGAAACGGGAGTGTAACACATGATGAAGGATGAGATACATCCTATCTAGTTAAGTAGTTAGATACACGTAGTTCATATACCTTCACCAAGATACAGAACCTTATGGTCGAAGGGACTAATCTTTCCACAGAGTTGAGCCAGTATGTTAGCACTTCTGATAGATATGCTAACACTCAGCGTAAAATTACATATCACTTCAACCGGGGATTTTCATCCGGCCGGGTCTGTCCCCTTGTAGTCATTACTTGCAAAAGCTCAATAAAGCCATGGTTCCTTAATTATTACATTAGACTCTGAAACGAGACGCCTTTGTTGACCAATCAACAGCTAAGAGCGAACCTCAACGTCTCCATTCAGACTTCCCTGACCTTTGCGACCTTCTCAAACCTCCTGCTGGCGCTGTTAATAGTGGAAGCAGACCATTCGCTGTTCTTCTTCTTCCTTCAGGCGTTATGGAAGGCAGACTCGTACGGGGCCGCGGCGGGGGCGGGGGCGGCCGTGGAGGCTCATCGTGAGAGGGTTCCGGCTTGGCACCGTCGCTCTGCTGCTGGGCCGGCTGGGCCGATGTGACTGTTTTCTCCTCTGGTTGAACCGGCCGCACTGCAATGAGATCTCTGAGGCGTTGCTTCCGAGCCTTCAACAGGTGGTTCAAAACCACCTTACCATCGATATCAACGTCGGGATACTTCTTGCGAATGATGGCGACAACATCGGCAGCCGAGTGGGTCGACACGGCGGCTTGCACCTCGATCTCCTTGCACACCTCTTGACTCAGGTGGTTCCGCCGGTTAGCCGGGATGAACGAGGCCCGCGAGGACATGGTGTGGCTGTGAGTGCGGCGGTCCTTCACGTAGGTGAACCTCCATCCGGGCTGTCCAATGTGCGGCTGACGTTTTCCCTGGTGGTACACTAGCGCGCCCTGCCACGGGCAATTCTCCCGGATGACCTGGCGCTGTCGTTTTCCCTTAGCTCTCGAGCCGCATTCCCGGCCCTTGTAACACTCGAAGACGATCCGGGCCGGCCCCTTGAGCGTCTCCGTCCAGTTGTCGCTGCGGCGGCGCACCGCGGCAAAGCCGGCCTCCTCGCACGCCTTCAGAAGATCGGATTCGGCCTGCTGGCGGTCCTGCCAGACCTTGGCGTCGAGGGCTGCAAGTGAGGGCGGCTGCTCCTGCGCCATCTTGAAAGCATTGATGAAAAAAGATGTTTGATTGAAGAAGAAAAAGAAATATTGGAAGTTTCAGATTGTTTGAAAAGCTACGTAACGTACCTAAAGTACTTGCAATCGCTAGTAAAGTTGTACCATTGTGGAGGTATGTCCACTTTGTGGTGGGTCACAGTGTGATTAGCCACAAACACAGTCGTCTTAGACGTTTCGATGCTTCACGTCCTGGCTGCCTGGATGTCATTGGCCGAGCTAAAATGCAAGTTATGTAAGCATTCTTATCGCCTTCGAGAGCTTTGATTTGCTCCCCTTTCTAGTCCTGATAAGCTGAGAGTGGTGTATTTCTTTTCTTTTCTTTGATTTTTTTATTCGGCTTTCATTGATACGGCTCCCTGCAACTGGTGTGGTGTTAATACTGTCAATACTTATTAATAGGTAAGCCGAAATGGCGACAATAGTCGTGGCGATTTTCACTTAGCCTCCTCATTCCAGGCGCTCTAGCCAATTCTGGGCTTTTGCTGCGTTCATGATCTTAGTAGTCATGGGTATGCACAAATCTATGGGTGCAGAGCATCGGTGACTCAATCACCCCCCGGCCTGAGGCGTTTCTTATGGGCTCTTTGTTGGACGCAAATGATCTTCTGGGTTCTTGTAGTGGGTAGTTGTCTATTGGCTTAGATTGAGTTGACTTCAATACGCTAACACATGGCTTGACATGCATCTCGGCCTTTTTTTTGGGTTGGCTGTCTTCTGGGTGCTGAACTCGCTGAGTTACACGAATCCCGTGTCTATCATATTATGCACTGGAAGCAACGCCAGGAAACTCTTTGCGATTTTAGGACATTGTTCGACAAATTGAGTTGTCCCAATTGTGGGTGATGCGTTGCCTGGACAGATCTAATTTGTTAGGAAAGTAGGTCATCATCCTCGACTGCCTTAATGCTGATAATGATAGTGAAGAGCGTGGTAAAGAACAAGAGCTAGCTGAGTGAGCCTTAGATAGCTGTCAAAGAGGCGAGCAGCCAGGTGTGTAGTACAGACATGGCAATATTTCCGATTATAACAGGGCCGAATCTTCTCAGCCCTATGGCAGCGTGACTATGTAGATCTATATGCCGTCATTGGTCGATGTACTTCATCGCATCTACCGATTCCATGTTTCTGGCATTCGTCTGACCACCATTATCGTAGCCTGTGAAACTGGGCCTCACTCGGTGGTCCGGACCATTCCCACGGGTTCGGTTATGAATGGTCGTATAATTCTCCAGCCATGACAGAGACCGGCGGTGTAAAGTTACCGGGGTGATATGTATTATTGGTGCTTTCCCTAATGTATATAGATTCTCGCCTTAATACGAATAGTCCCGGCACCATGATCTATGACACCGCTTAGTTCGACAAAAATAGTCATAATATACGATCCATGCTAACAACTATTTTGCATAGCCGTAAGCGCTGGTATACGTGCCTAATGGTGTAATCCTCCATACTATCAGAACATAGCTCACAGCGACGGTGCAGTTGAGGTTATCAAATAATTTAGAGTCTCTTACTATAGAATTAGTGACTACCTTAGGTCAAAGTCCACAACTGTTAACTACGAAAACTTATCGTTGTACAAGGCTACTCTATGTGACACGTATTTCCTTCTCGCCCCGGAGGCGTATTCGGTTAGCGAAGGGCATCAAATTCCTACGCTGTCCCTTCCGGTGCCGGGTATCAGCTTACTCTTCTTTCAACGTCACACGCTGGCGACACCTATTTTATTGCACGGTTCCCTGTGATAAGTGTCAGCCCTACGGTCTTCTGCGAAGGCTAAGACATAGCCTTCGAAAAGGGACCAATACTTATCAATAGCTTCTATGAGATGGATTGAGATGACTTGATGTAGGCTATGCCATGTGTTATGGTGTGAACGGGAATAATTACGATAATTGGCCATCGGTCGAACCACCGGCCTATTGGGCTTGCCTCGCATTAATAACGGGTTCTCTGTATGATATGCTGTACAAGACTTAAGTAAGAGTATGCCTATTAATACTTTCGCCATTCCCCGTTATATCATTATCCTGTTCTTCGTAACACCAAGTTCCTTGGAAATGGGTTGGCTGAAAGTAACAGTTGAATTCGTGCTCAAGGTCACGCAGCTTGATGCGTTCACCCCTTTTCTAGGCTACGATAGCCCACAGAAACCCCTATCTCCTCCAGAGCACGCCGCCCCGCTCCCAACTGTCCCCGACGTTTATACTTCGTCGATTGTCTGCGAATATCCCGAACTGCAAAGCCGGGGATGGGAGCTCTGTAATACCGAAACCTCCAGGGACTGCTGGATCAGAGATCCGAGCGAAGCACAACCCGCATTCTCCCAGTATGATGTCCGTACCGATTGTACGATTATCTCGCATCATGAGGATGAAGCACTAAGCTGACATAAATATAGACGAGAACAACCGGCCCATAGGAGTAACGCGAGAGGTAGGCTTGCTGTTTGATCTGCCCCGGACGGTTCCTAACAGGTATAGTACTGGATTGAAATTGACGAAAACCCAGACGTAAGTTCGGGAGAACGATCAGCTCTTTACAAACTATTTGCTGAACAATGCATAGGTTTCGCCTGATGGAATCCCGAAAACACTTGGGAAGTATATCAATGGAACGTACCCAGGGCCAACTCTAGAAGCATGCTGGGGCGACCAGATCGTCGTCCACGTTACAAACCGACGCCAAGATAACGGCACTGCTATTCACTGGCATGGTATTAGACAACTCGGTTCAAATGAGATGGACGGTGTCAACGGCATTACTCAATGCCCCATAACCTATCAAGACACGTTTACGTACAATTTCACTGCCGAACAGTATGGACATACCGTGAGTTCTTCAAAACAATCAAATAATAGCAGCTACTAACTCTACATATTGAAGTGGTATCACAGTCACTACTCGATTCAAGTAAGTTTGGATTGACTGGTCTATCTACATGCTAACCTTCTATCAGTACCCCGACGGTGTCGCAGCCCCGTTAATTATCCATGGCCCTAGTTCCGCTGATTGGAATATTGACCTCGGACCCCTGATGATTTCGGATTGGGTACATGATACAGCATACATAGCTTACGAGAGCGAAATGTCCGGTAACCCTCCGGCATCCGACAGCATCGTGATAAATGGGAAGGGCCACTACAACAACAGCGGCTCGTACTATCAAACGACTGTTACCTCTGGGAAGAAACATATACTTAAGCTTATCAACGGAGGCATTGCATCAAGCTTCGTATTCTCCATTGACAACCATAATCTGACTGTCATTGCGAACGACTTGGTGGCGGTGGAACCGTTCACGGTACAGTCGCTATTTATCGGAATCGGTATGTACAGCCACTCATACCTGGCATATTAGCATCTCTAACATCGGGGTGTAGGACAACGGTACACCGTAATTGTAGAGGCCAACCAGGCGGACGGCGATTACTGGATTCGTACCGTGCCCGCTGATGACGGGTGTTCTAAGTTCTCTACTTCGTCGCCTCCAGATGAAAGAACTGCGATTCTTAGATACAATGCATCCAGCACTGCCATACCACAGACCCAAAAACAGCCCGGCCTAAACAACACCTGTGCCGATGTCAATACGGATATTCTTAACCCCATTGTGCCTTGGGTTGTGGACTTACACCCGCAGAATAACATCACCGACGATACGTACCACGTGCAGCTTGAGGGCCAGCCTGACGATAGCCTTGGTCCGCCCGGGTTTCCCTACGCTCACTGGTACGTTGGCTCTCAGCCCATGTGGCTCGACTTCGGCAAGCCGACTATCTTGAATATCGAAGCTTCTCTGGGAAATCCTAACTACACAGTCGTTCCAGGTACGCTGATGTCCTCAGTTTCAAACTATTTAATCTCTCTAGTTACTAATATTAAGTGGAAACTAGAGGACTACACTCGAGGCTTCGTATACCTGGTTATAGACGCTAGTCTCTTCGCGCAAACGTGAGTATATAACTCCCCCCCACCCATCAACACCCAATACTTATCGACAACAACTGACAAACTTATCCAAGAAACCACCCGATCCACCTACACGGCAGCGACTTCGCGATCCTGGCGCAGAGCAACCAGGCCTGGAACGCGAGCACGAGCCCGAGCCTCTTCAACTACGCGAACCCGCCGCGTCGCGACACGGCGATGCTGCCCAGTGGCGGGTTCCTGGCCGTGGCGTTCCGCCCAGACAACCCGGGAGCCTGGCTCCTCCATTGCCACATCGCATGGCACGCCAGCTCCGGGCTCGCGCTGCAGATCCTCGTGCGGCCGCGCGACCTAAAGGACGCCAACGGCGATCTCGCGGAGACCCGCCGCGTCTGCGAGGTCTGGTCTAACTCCACCCTGTATGCGCAGATGACGCGGCTGCAGGAGGACTCGGGTATTTGAGATGGTCGGCGGGTAGGGTGGAGGGGGGGCGGGAGAGGGAGGGAGTCTTATTTACCTACCTGGGCTGTATGTGTAATTATGTATATGTGTTCTCTCCGGGAGGAACTACCGTTATGAAAGTTGTGGTCATGTGGTAGGTAGGCATGAGTACATCTGAAGGTCATATATTAGATATCGCGGGACTGAATTCTGTCGGGAATGGTTTGGAAATGGTGGAAGGTCTTGTAGCGTAATAGCACCTACTCCTTTATTTCATTCTCCCCTTTTCACCTCACGCCACGGCTTCCGCTAGGTATACCGTATACGATAGCCTTCCATATATATCTGCTTACTATTTGGTTAGCAGCGGCGTCTTTGATGGATGCTGTTCTCTCTTTCTCTATTAGAATCTCATTACTCTTTACAACAGGCAGGTGAACACGGGTCTATTATTGTACCGTGAGAGTGAATAGGTTATAAGTGTGTTGACACTACCTGTTCAAGCAGCCGGTGTAAGTTGAAGTAACTTCTGCAACTTAAATATCCTCATTTTCTCATTCTAGTCAGAGATATATGACTATTTAATGGTTGTGAAGAATGTATTGTCTGACTTTTTGGATTCATTTGAATAAATTTAGATATAACCTCGGTTGTTCCATTGAATTATCCTGTCTGTCACTTTGTGGGTGTGATAGCTATATGCAAATTCTGGTATAATATAGATTCCATAATAGGGGCGATGTGTATGGTAAATATCAATATGTATGCCTACAACGATGAAATACCTACTGCCTAAAGTACACCTGAAGGTCCTGAACCGTCATTGCATAGGGATATGTACATAATTATGTGGGCTATACATGCTTGGCACATACAATATGTATTTAACGGAATTGATCTTAGCTCACTACATGTACTGCCAACCTGCACTGTTTATCGTCGAGATGACGTAAGAGATAACTGCTACCTCTTTCCGTCGTACATGTATTCATTGACAGTTTTACAGAAGGTTGTTGCCAGATACATGTACGACATACATACCTGCTACCTTCCACCCAAGGTACTGTAGGCAGCGTTAGGCAAGCAGATTGAGCGTGAGTCATATGTCACAACAATCTACCGGCTGATCCAATGAAAACCACAACCTCCCCTGCACCAAAAGAGTGAGTCAAACTGGACGTGCTTCTTGCATACACGGTATGTGGCCATCCATTCACAACCTGACAATCCTGACAATCCACGGAACAAGCAACGGTGTGAGATGTGACCGTTCTATTTGATTCGACCCGCTTGGATACTCACTGAATTAATCCCCGCCATACACAGTCGTGCACGTTGAACACATACCTACTAACACGACTGTAGGTACAGTAGGTTTTGCTTGGACGATAGCCAATCGGGCCATTTATACGGCAACCTGCTACGAGCCACTGACGCGTTTATCCCGACGTGACAAACGGACCCTCACCGACATTCTCTCTCTCTCTCTCTCTCTCTCTCTCTCACACTCACATACAGAAACACACACACACAAACACAGACATATACATATATGAGTGTGTGTCTGTGTGGTGCTCGCGCCTAAGGAACTGGGACCAACATCTGTGGAATCATTCAGAAAAAGCTTGAACCTCTCTCTTCTACTGATATTCTCAGTCAATCTTCACAATGTCGCATCCAGGAGGACGCCAAGGAGGAGGTGGCGGCAGAGGTAGAGGAGGATATAGAGGAGGACGAGGTGGAGGAGGAGGAGGAGGAGGAGGAGGAGGAGGAGGTGGAGGTGGACGAGGTTTTGGAGGTGGAGGAGGTGGACGAGGTTTTGGAGGTGGAGGAGGTGGTGGAGGGAAGCAAGTATATCGGTGAGTGTTGCACACAGCTCGACAAGAGTAAGCCCAAATCAGCACTAACTCTACTTATTTTCCATCCCATAGTTCCACAGGCCTAGCCGTTGCGAGTGAAGACGTGAAAAAGAAGGAGGATGCTCTCCTGTCGTCTGCGGACCTCAATCGTCTCAGCCTCAAACAGGGATTCCCACAACGCCCTGCCTTTGCGACCAAAGGCGCGCCGGTGACCGTTTGGGCCAACTACGTTGAGATGGTAGTGGACCCGAAGTTGGTGCTATATCGTTATGATATTTCAGTCAATCCCGACGCTGTTGGCAGGAAGCGGGTTCGCATCGTGAATTTGTTGCTGGAACTGCCCGAATTTTCGGCACAAAAGGGCCGTTTGATTACCGACTTCAAGTCTACGTTGTTGATGCGCGACAGACTGCCTGATGACATCACAACGCGTGAAGTCACGTACCGTGCAGATGGCGAAGATGAGCCAAAGGAGAGAGCCAGGAAACATGATGTCTGCTTGAAGTACACGAATACTCTGGCAGTTAGCAATCTCATCGATTACTTGTCGTCCACCAACATTTCGGCTCACTACGTGGACAAGCAGCCTATGATACAAGCGCTCAATATTTTCCTCAACCACTACACCAAGTCCACAGGCAACCTTGCCACCATCGGTGCAAGCAAGACCTTCTCGTTGAGCTCTGATTCAGGCCGGGCGACCCTCGGGGCCGGACTACAGGCAATCCAAGGTTTCTTCGCGAGTGTCCGCGCGGCCTCAGCACGAATCCTGGTTAATGTAAATGTTAGCTATGGTGCCTTTTACGAGGTTGGGCCACTGGATGCCACTATGATATCATATGGTACAGGCGATAAATTCCGTCTTGAATCGTTCTTGAAACGAGTCAAGATTAAGACCGTTCACCTGAAGAAGAAACTGAACAAGGCAGGCCAGGAGGTCATTAGGCAGAAGACCATTGTTGCCCTAGCCTCCAAAAGAGACGGCAAGGACTTGGCTCACCCGCCGCGGGTGAGGGAGTTTGGTGCTGGACCAAGGGATGTCGAATTCTGGCTCGAGTCTTCCACTCAGACGAAGCCAGCTAGTGGAGCCAAGGGCGGAAAAGGGTCCAAGGGAGCGAAGCAGGCCACACCTGCGGCCTCGGGCGGGGAGTACATCAGTGTCTCGACCTTTTTCAAGAGAAGTTAGAATTATCCCTTCCTCATTCGCGACGGGCTGCTGACATTGATCTTAAGCATACAATATTACCCTTAGGCAATCGAATCTACCGGTGGTCAATGTCGGCACGCGAGAAAATCCAACCTACCTGCCGCCAGAGGTTTGCGAGATCTTACCTGGCCAAAACGCTCGATCCAAACTTGATCCAGCGCAGACCCAACAAATGATACGCTTTGCTGTGCGGAAGCCCTTTGAAAATGCCACTGCTATCGTTGAGAAAGGCATTTCAACGGTTGGTTTGTCAGCCTCAAGCAACTCACTTCTGGTAGGCCGCTCTAATTCTTACTGCCGACGTGTGCTAACAGTAACCAGACCCAGTTCAAGGTCTCCGTCAATCCAAGCTTGATTGCAGTGCCGGCGCGAGTTCTGATTGCTCCCAAGGTCTTCTACCAGCAGAAGCAGAAGCCCGCCAATGAGGGTACACCTGGTGCTTGGAACGCTGTTGGTAAAAGATTTACAACTGGTGGTGGGACAGCTTCATGGAGCGTTCTTGTTATAACTCTGTTATCCTTTCCCCGGTCGTTCGACAATGAGGACGTCTTCAAGACGACCTTGCAAAAGTTTATTTCCGTTATGGGGTCTACAGGGATCCGGCTTGGGGAACCCAAACCAGTGCAAAACATCAGGTTTAGCAGTCAAGACGACCCTGCTATTGAAAGAAAACTCGAAACGGCATCGAAAAATCTGGACCTGCTTTTCATCGTCCTTCCTGCTGCCAATATGCCACTTTACAACCACATCAAGCATCTATGTGATACTAAGTTTGGTCTTGCCACTGTTTGCATGGTGGGCAGCAAGATGGCTAAACCGGGGGGCCAGGATCAGTACTTTCGTAACGTCGCAATGAAAGTCAACTTGAAGCTCGGTGGAAATAACCAGACCGTGGAGGATTCTCGACTGCGTTTGCTGAAGGAGGATAAGACCATGGTAGTCGGCATCGATGTAACACACCCCTCGCCAGGATCCAGCTCCAGCGCGCCCAGCATCGCAGGCATGGTTGCCAACGTCGACAGGTTTTTTGGCCAGTGGCCTGCGGTGCTCTCAATCCAGTCAGTGGCCCGGCAGGAAATGGTGTCGGACCTCAAATCGATGCTCAAGTCCCGTTTGAGTCTGTGGAAGGGCAAACACGCTAAGCTGCCGGAGAATATCCTTGTGTACCGCGACGGTGTCTCGGAGGGCCAGTACCAACTTGTCGTCGACGAAGAACTTCCCCTACTTCAGAAGGCATGTGGAGAGATGTACACTCCGGCCGAACAAAAGCAAGGTCTGCCACGAATCACAATCGTCGTCGTGGGAAAGAGGCATCACACCCGATTCTACCCCACGGCCGAGAACAACGCCGACAGGTCTTCGAACTGCAATCCGGGGACCGTGGTGGACCGCGGAGTCACCGAGGCCAGGAATTGGGATTTCTTTTTGCAGGTAGGTTGGGCATTTGCACTTTCCTTCCAACCCCGCTTCAGTGCACATCTTGGTCTTGGGCAAGCCGACCCCAAACTGACCAAACCCAAACGATATCCCAACCCAAGTTTCTGAGCTTGGATTGCCGTTGCTAACGATCGCACTTCGTCATACAGGCCCATGGCGCTCTTCAGGGCACCGTCCGCCCAGGCCACTACTTCGTCGTGCATGACGAGATCTTCCGCTCGCAGCACCGTAACGACGGCCAGGGTAACGTGGCCGACGCCCTCGAGGATGTCACCCAGAGCCTGTGCTACATCTTCGGGCGCGCTACCCGATCCGTTTCCCTCTGCACTCCCGCATACTACGCCGATCTCGTCTGCGAGCGCGCTCGGTGCTACCACAGCGGCCTCTTCGATGCCACGTCTGAGGGTAGTACTGCGGACGGCGACGATGGTAAGTCGGGGAAGGATGGTAAACCGGAGGATAAAGGTAAACCGGGAACACCGGGCAAGCCGGGGACACCGGGCAAGCCAGGGACACCAGGCAAGCCAGGGGCGCCGGCAAGCAGCGTGGAGATTCATCCAAGGCTGCGTAACACGATGTTCTACATCTGAGCTGATCCAAAACAACACATTCTTATGACGGGGATGGGGACGGGGACAGTGACGGTGGTTATACTGATGGGCCTATGGAGGGCCGGGTATCACGTATGAATACTGTCGACGAGCCATTGCGGGGAAGAAGCTTGGGAGATTGATCGTTGGGCTCAAGATCCAGGATGTGTATCTTTTGTTGCCACGATTCACGTGTGTGCTTTTCGATTATTGTGTCAGGGACGGTCGTTGGTATTGTTCTGGCCCGATGCGCCACTTCTTCTTTCTTGTTCGATTCGTTCGTTCATTCGTTCTTGGAACGTCCACCATCCTCTCCGGTGGTACCTTATTTATGAGCGCTACCCACCCACGGTCTGTCTTTCTACCTACCTACCCATTGGCCTGGCAAAGCTGGGATAGGCGAGCAAGCAAGTAAGCTGTTGGGCGAATGGGAGCGGTTTTTGGGGGATATGCTAGTCTAGTTGTAGGGATATAGTTTTGGAACACAAATGTCATTCGTTTATTTATTGTATTTTTCTTTTCTTTCTTCCTCCTTAGGCCTTAAGTGAAGTTATGACTTTGTACTCTCTCGACCTACTTGATGCTGTCACCATTTGCTACAGGATGACTAGGTCTATCACTTTCTCTGTAAGTTTCCACAGGCAAAGTTTCCGAGTCAGGTCATCGTTTCTGATGACTTATCCACCTGATACACCAGCAGTTAGACTCGGGAGTGTATTTAGGGGCAGTCGTAATAATTAGGTAGTAGTTAGATTTGGGGGTTACCTATGTTAGTGCTTGAGCAAAACCAAGTCGGCTTGTAAAGATCCTCAAAGCCTATCCGTTGGGAAAGTTGATTGCCTAGCATAACTTGGCTTGAATTAACATATTTGCTGATATCTTTATCGTAATATATGTAGAAGTGCTATTATGGCATTCCTATCTGTTAGTGCACGACATTACAATACCTTTAGTCGCTTGTTGCCCCAGCATTATAATATCAGCTTACGATAGTATGCTGGCTCTTTGCATAAGAAGCTTGATATCGTAGATTTAGGAAGGACTGCAGTGACACTCAAAGGAGGGTTGTCCTAGCATTAAAGTTATTAGTTGTCACGAACAGAGCGATATGCCATATGCCCTTTAAGACCTGTTTCCATATTCTCACTACTTGAGTATACTTAGACTACTGTATTGCCGACTTATTAATTAATAGCCCACGCAGCCATATTTTGCAATGGCTTATCCCCTTTTCAGTGAGTATTTACAAAAAGCTTGCTAATATTTCATCCAAGACCCCTAGACTTCCAATGTGGGATAATTATAAAAAGTGGCAGGTCTTTCGTACGTCTTGAAACATAAAATACCGTAGCCCTTACTGGGCTTCTTTAGTCTCAAAGAACGTGAAAAGGAAAAACATCTTTAGATCGCCTCGAGATGTTGCAAGCTGCAATTTTCTGGAATACCGTCACGCGCATGGATTCGACAACCATCCTAATAAAGCCTTATGCACCCTATCCGGATCTTGAATATGGGGTGCATGCCCCAAGTCAGGGAACTCGATCAGATCCGCATTCGGTATCGCGGCAGCGGCCTGCTCTCCAAGCACATCGTAATGTCCAATCCTCGCCTGAACCTCAGGCGGGCTCCACTGCTTGCCTATCGCCGTATTATCCTTCTCGCCGATCAACAGCAACGTGCGCGGCCGCAGCAGGCCGAACTCGTAGACCACGGCATCGCTCAGAACCATATCGGTGACGAGGGCCTGATCGAACGCAAACGCGGAGGCCTCGCTCCCCCGGTAAATATCGACGAGCATGTCGACCCAGACGTCGTAGGCGTCGGCCCAGCTCCCGACGTAGTACGTCTCCTGCTCGTACGCGCGGATCGACGAGTAGTTGCTGGCGGCCTCGGAGACGTACAGGTCGTCGACGCTGCGGTACGGCACGCCGAGGGCGCGCCAGTCCTCGAGCCCGAGCGGGTTCACCGCGACGACGCGGTCGACGGCGTCGGGCTCCATCAGCCCCCACCGCAGCGCCGTCATACTGCAACATTTGGAGTCAGTAATTACTGCTTTTGGATAGTTTCGAAGCATGTTTCGGGAGCAATGTGCTCACCCGAATTCTCAAAAAGGCAATTTGCATTTATGAGACTGCCTGAAGGGGAAATAAAGAACTCAGGAATTTACTCACCCGCCCAGCGAGTGCCCGATCACGGTTACATTTTCGATATCCAGGGCGCGCAGCAGCCCCCGCGTGTTCTCCACCAGCTGCTGCAGCGTGTACTGGTACGCCGCCGGCTTCGTCGACTTGCAGAACCCGACCTGGTCCGGTAGTATGACGCGGTACCCGGCCTCGGACAGCGCCCGCGCCGTCGCCTCCCACGTCGGCCCGCAGAAGTTCTTCCCGTGCAGGCACACGGCTACCTTGCCGTTTTTTGTGGCCGCGGCCGGCGCGACGTCCATGAATGCCATCTCGAGGTCTTGGCGCTGCGAGGTGAACCGGTACAGCTTCAGCGGCCACGGGTAGGTGAAGTTCGAGCCGTGAAGGTCTCCATCCGAGGGCGCGTCTACTATTGACCCTGTTGGTGCTGCTGTTGTTGTTCCTTGGGCCGACGACGCTGGGATGCAGAAGCGCGTCGTCGTTGTTGTGGCGAGGGCTGCTAGGGCGGTGGATAACTTCATTTCGACGGCCGCTATGATAAGTGCTTATTGATTGAACTCCGCATAGGCATTGTTCTAATGAGAGTTCCTAGTGGGCTACTTAATAAGTGTTCCACGAATTTTGCAATCTCCTGGGTCTGAATTGAGCACCTTTCGTTGCGGTGGCGTGGAAAACCGTGAGGGATGATCGATATCGCATGATGATATTTACATAAACACTGCGCCACCTTATTAACTGCTCGTGCCGCCGGGTGGGTAAATCAGCGGCGACACGAGATTGGGGAGGGATTCTCCATGTTCTCCATGTTCTGGGGGAGGCAGGCTAGGTACCGGCCCCAATGCCGATCTGCATGGCTTTAGGACGGCCCGAGGGACCGAGTCCGAGAAGGATACTATCGGTACAACGCCCGGCGATTCACGGTTCTCAATGCGGAAAAGCTTCATCGCTACTAGTGTAGGTAAGAATCTGATAAGGAGATAACCGACGGTCGATACATCGTAAGTAGCGTGCCGTGAGTCGTTCTAGAACGGTCGATTACATTGTCAAGGGGAAGCGAACATTCAGAATCACGGCAGAATCAGAATGGCATTACAAACATGTTCTTCGTGGTTAAGCCCTAGTGTAGATTTCGTATTTCAGCTTGCTCGCCCTTCTCTGCGCTGTTTCATGTTAAGTGCCCCAAGGCCACTTAGATCATCTATACGAAGTATGCGGGAGGTTATTGCGTTTAGTACGGCGGACGGTCGTAAGAGGGATAGAGCCATCTTGATCTTGGCTTGCATAAAGGGTGCGGCGGAGATATGGCTGGAATAGGCACATCCGACTAACTATAACTGCCAGAACACGGTCGGTGTCTGATACAACCTTAGGTCTTCACGTCGTATGTATTTCCCCTCAGGTCAACCAGATTGCGGTATTGACATTGAAGTTAACTCATGATAGGTGAGGTAGGAAGCCACCGGATGACTCTGTCGTGTCTTTTGAGAGTAGCTGAGTATAATGCCAACCAATATGCTATCAAATGCACCGGACACTGATCTGAACCGAATATAGCTTGTATGAGATATTTTCACTTTATAGTATATCCGTACACAAAGTATCTCAGGTCGCCGAATTCCTTCCTCTAGTTGCGGCGAAAGGCATCCATATCTTCCGATATCATATGGTGTGATGTTGATGGGGGTTAGGTAAAGCCATTTCATTCGTATGAGAGATCTCAGTTACCTTTTTGTACTCGCTTTTTGTAGTTTAGATTGATGATGCCGGTTACCGAACTATGTATCACTATTAGAACCCTGGAGTGTTGTACTTGTAGTAATCGTCCGACCCGCATGATATCCCAGTTGCGGAAGTTTTTCATATCCATGCACACCAAGTCTTGGAATGCCGAGCCTCAATCCACTCCCCCAGTCCTGGAAGCTTACCTGTGCATATCACTAAGTGATGAATATTGGTGGTAATATGTTGACCCGTGACAATTTGTAATCCGCATAAGGTATCCCATAAGACGTAATAATCTCGTGAACTCCCGTGCTCTAACTACTCTTCCCACCTTCTTATTACTTATATACAGCCTGTCGATCTGGTTATTTAATCATCATGACTATGTAGGTTGTGGGGAAAATATGGTCCATCCGGAAGCGACAGAAATGATACACAGGCGGCAAGCCGAGACCTTTTTCACTTTCACTCTTTTGGCTGTTTTTCCGACCTTGACATTTAGTAATAATAGTAGAGCCAATACTATCAATAGACTGGTAATCCCAGTAAGGAAACTATCTGATGCCATCCGGGGGAATTTCGGGGATGTGGGGGGAGGGTGATACTAGAATAGACTTACAGTAACAAATTACTGTAAGTATTTGGACTTGCGTACCGCCCGAACGGTAGAAGGACAGCTTAAGCCTGCGCGTGCGGATATGCGTGCGGCTACGGCTGCGGCTACATGTGCGGCTGCGCGGGCGGCGCAGAGAATAAGCCGGGACAAGTGAAAGTCGGGTATGGGGACGTTCGTATAATAGTGGAAAGTCACTGTAATATAACTCCTTTCTAAAGAGTAATCGTGCCACCCAGATTTATCCATCAAAGTAGCGTCAACTTTATTATGTTGTCTAAGAATTTGGCGCAGCAAAGACCGATGTTACTAGGTATCTAAGTCAACCCCTTGCATTGTAAAGCATGACCGCATATATATCAGTGTTGTGATATACTCCATGTAAGTCACTACATGTCCTTAATCCTTCTGATCGTTCATGTGATATTGTTCTCTTGTAAATCTGTGCGTCTGCAGCCGCAGTTATGGCGGATGGAAATATACCAGGGGAGAGCAGAGCTCTACAAATTCAAATTCCTTGCATTGTTTTCTTTGCCTTCACGCCTGTGCCCCTGGCTATACGAATCTCGTCTCGAGTGAAAAGACACTCGGGCTTAGGATGGGACGACTGGACTATCATAATCTCGTGGGTTCGTGCTCACTCAGACCAGGAGGCGTAGTTGACCTGAACATGCTGCTAACTTCTCTTCTCCAAGGCATTTGCTCAGGTAGTCGACGGACTGCTGATGGCCGCTTGCACTTACGGGTTTGGCCAGCATATTTACAATCTCTCGAGGGATAATCGATTATTAACTCTCAAGGTATTCGCCTAAAATTGTATGAATTAGCCGTAGCAAGGCAAATTTTAACATGATAACAGCTCTACTACGTTGCACAAGCTTTCTACAAGGTCACGTTAAACTTGACGAAGGCCTCCATCCTCTTGCTTTATCTTCGAATATTTGTGCAGAGGTGGTTCAAGATCACTTGCTACGTCATGCTGAGCATCATCGTGAGCTACATGCTCGCCACCACGGCCTCGTCGATCTGGCAGTGCACGCCGATACCTCGGGCGTGGGACAAGTCGATACCTGGAACGTGCATCAGCATCACGAAGAATTGGTATGCCAACGCGGGCTTCTCCATCGCCACCGATCTCATCATCCTCGGGCTGCCCATGCAGCCCATCTACCATTCCAAGCTGCCATCGAGGCAGAAGTGGGCGTTGATGATCGTGTTTGCACTGGGATTGTTGTAAAGTCCATCCCGCCCCTTGCGTGTCGCTTTACCTACCTACCTACCTACCTACCTACCTACTTCCTTTTGAAGAATCCGCCCGTAACAACGCGCGAGACCGAACTACTAAGTGCGGATATATAATGCAGTGTCACCGTGACGAGCATCCTGCGGATGCAGACGCTCGACTTCTCGTCGACGAGCCCGGACACGACCTACGACATCACGTCCTCGATCTGGACCGTAATCGAAGAGAACCTGGCGACCATCTGCGCGTGTCTGCCCATGTGCAAGAGCCCGCTCGAATGGCTGTTCCCCTCGATCTTTCGGAGCGGGTCCACCGGTTACCAGCACACGGGCGGCTCGAGCCGGGGCCACTGGGCCTCGGGGCGCGGGGACATGGGGAAGATGAGCGCGCGGACGGTGTCCGTGCCGGCCCGTCAGGGGTCGGCGCCGGACGGGAACAGCGAGGAGTACATGCTGGAGGGCGTGGGCTCGAGGGATCGGGATGGCGATGCGGGGATCCGGAAGACCATAGTGTACGATGTTATGATCCATCCGACTGGTAGTTCGTAGGTAACTGGCATTGGCCGTAGTACATGTAGGTAACAGCTCATTACAAAATAGGGTGTTCCTGGGATTTGGGATCCTGACATGTAATAGCGTGAAAACAGATGTGATAACTAGAACATCTAGAACGTAGACATTTGAGAGACGATATTTGACAGCCAACACTGAAATGTCCGTTAAATGGATTTCAATATTTATCTGATTTATTCTATGTCGTCAGAGTGTTACCAGGAGGTGAACCCCGAATTCTTAGCAACATAGTTATGAAGCTCAAGAATCAATCGGTAGCTCCAGCGACGATAGGGTAAATGCCATCTTGTATTCACAAAGTGGGCAACCTGAATAGAAAAAAAAAGTTAGCAGCAGTGACACGATCCCTAAGAGTTGTGGAGTCTTGCCCATAGATAGAGTTTCTGTATACTCGTTTGAAGCCCAAAGATGAAGAAAAAAGAGGAAAAGAATAACAAGGGGGGGGGGGGAGGTATTATTGATTACTAAGTAAGTATTCCGTAGATGGAAGTTACATAGGCTATCATCTCGGCATGGGCTGATACATCATACATATACTGTAGCTAATCGCAAGGTTCGTGCACGAACCATACCTTAAATGCAGGATATGCACGGACCAACAACGTCATTACAGCATCGGCTGCTTTGTAATCCGTACATGTACCTGATGGACCTCTTCTCAACCACCTCCGCACTCGCTCGCCTTCACATTGTACACGGGTAGGTGACTGACTACGCATGCCACTCCTCACGATGAAGACGTCACGCTCCTTACCATCAGCTTCCCTGCTCCGCTATACCGCGCCGCGGTCATATCGCTCCCAATGCCTGCGGGTTAACCCAGCACAACGTCGCACATTCCTACGCCCTACGCGGCAATCCCATCGCGCAGTTGAGAATCTCAATATCAACCGGATGCGGTCCGAGTGGTATGATTACCACATTCGAAGGCGAAACTTTCTGCTTTGTGGCGCCATATCTGGCGTCGTATTCATCTGCTATACATCATACCGACTCGTTCAAGCGCTTCGCAAACCCCAGAAGTTCGACTCAGGTCTACCTGACAAACTAGACCCCTTCAGTACCGAAGCGGGCTCCAAGCACAAGACCATCATTCACGATGAGAAAGGCAGGGAAGTTGTGCCAACGGGTAACAGCACCGTACCGCTGTTTCCAAGGCTGCTTGACCTAGCTATCGGGGCTGAGGGGGGACAGGAGAAGGAGAAAATCGACGGTGTCGAATACACTCTCGTCGGGCTAGGCGTGAGGACGGTTAGCTTCCTAAGCATCCAAGTCTACATGGTGGGCTACTACATTGCGACGCAGGACATCGCCGCGATACAGTCGCGTCTGATCAAGGAGATCAACCCGATTGCGTCCACTCTGATACCCAGCGAGAGGGATGAGCTGCGCAAGGCATTGCTCGACCCGGAGCGGGGCGAGAAGCTATGGACCGATATCCTGCAACAGGTGCGGCCACGGTCGGTCTTCAGGATCGTACCCGTCAGAGATACGGACTTCCACCACCTGCGAGACGGCCTGGTGCGCGCGATGACGGCGAGGACCTACGGGAAGAATGCCGAGTACGAAGACGAGGCGTTCGGAGCGGCCATGAGGGAGTTCAAACGACTTTTCAAAGGGGCCAAGCTGCACAAGGGGCATGAACTGCTTCTGTGCCGAGGCGCTGATGGTGCGCTCACGATGACCTATAATGCCGGGGGGCGGGGCATGCTCACGATCGGAAAAGTGTCCGAGGAGCGTCTTTCTCGGCTGTTATGGCTCAACTACCTGGCGGGCTCCAAGGTGGCCTCCGAGCCGGCGCGCAATAATATCGTCGAGGGCATTATGGAATTCGTGGAGAGACCGGTGGGCACGGTCGCCACACAGGTTATATAATGGGCATCGTAAAATGACTCAAAAACTTGGCGAGTGTATGCTTCAGGCGTACGGTATTTGTACATTTTTGTAGAGTCCCCGAGACTCCCCTCACCAATGTGTCTGAATGAGACTTAGTGACTGTATCGATTACCATGTCACGTTGCTACGTCAGCTGTTCATGTGAGTTGTTCGTGTGAATGCAAACGTACTTCTGATGTTGGTGTCTAGGTGTTCAATGACCCAAGTTGGCAGTCTCAGGGGTCACAAATCACTGTCCTATCTTCAACGTAGCTAGATACCCCCTGATTCGCAACACGATAAGACAATCAAGCGCTGTCTATTGAAGTGGCCGATTCGTAGCTCACCCGTTGAACTAAACAAACAACAAGTAGAGTTCATTGTCAGAATTCAAGGGGAGATATCCACCCCTATATAAAGGTTCTATCCAACCTGGAATTAATATGCAATACGATCCCACTTATTCACAGAGAATCCAACGAGAACTGCTCAACACCAGTGGATGACCGCTTCTTCTCCACCAAGCCATTCAGACCAAATCCGTTCATCATCGACTCAACATCCACATCCCGAACCAAGAGTAACCAGCCAGCCAGAATGGTCGACCCCAGAGTCTGGATCCTGATCGGCTGCCTCGGATTCATGGCTATCTTCATCGGCTCACTTATCTCCTGCTCGTACTACAAGAAACACATGAGAGCCGGAAACAGAGCGAACCGCAACAACGGTCCCGGGGGCCCACGCGGTGATGGTGGTGGTGGGGTGGGTAGTCATAGTGGCGGTAGCCGCGGCCAGACGACGCACGGCGATGGTGGCCGTGTGAGGCCGCCCAGGACATGGGCATACTGCCCGGTTTAGCTAGGTGATCTTCACAGTCGGATTCTTAAGTGGAGGGGGGTGTTTGCCTGGTATTCACAGGGTCTCGAGAGGGAAGTTTGCGGGACCTACGATGAGAGTTATTCACAGAGAGTACACTGCACGTACAGGAACCGCTACTTCACCTCTCAGATTCGGCATTTGTTTATTCTGTTCTCGCTTGTTCTCTTCTTTTCTCCACACACTCAATCGCTTGCCGTTGACTTTTACCACATGCCTATTACCCAAATCGCCAGACACGCAGAGGATCCTCGCTCGCAGTCGATTAATATCGCCGCCCTCTGTGCTATCCATGATACCTAAACTCAGTTCTCAACAAAAACTCGACACGCAATCAACACCTCTACCTAATTTGCATACCCATCCCCGAATAAACAAGCACCCATAGAAACAGCCGACCAGGGAAAAAAATGGACACGGGAGGCATCGTCGCCGTCGCCGTCATCACGACTCTGATAGGTATCTGCATGGTTGTATGGATAATCCACCCCAAGTACGACGAGCCGCCCCGTGCTCAGGATCATTGGGGGTGGTACGGCCAGGAGCATTCGCGTCGTCACCGTCATAGGCGGTAATGTTGCCTATAGAATGTGTTAGGGTCGTCGGCGCTGCAGCGTTGTGATGGCCTAGGGCGAGACGTTATTTTGGGGGGAGATGTTGGAGGCAATTATGGTTGAGAGGCGGTTGGCCTTCTTGATTATCCTTTGGTGGATCGCAGGTTGGCGAGGAGTAAAGGGCCGGCTGTGAAAAAGAATGGTAATTAGGAGGGTGTTCTTACTTTTGCGTTTCGGGCTGCCTAGATAGTTAGGAAAAGGAGCCCTAAAGTCACAGATGTTTTGACATGAAATATGAACGACGTAGTAGTTTTTCGACGGTGTACATGTGCTACATATGTCACAGCGCGAAACCGTTGAAGCCAGTGTGTCGCTGAGTTAAGCTACTGCGATCTACGGGCACTGAGTCTAATATATGAATATATTACAATTACCTCCCTATCGGTACATTTTACCAGTAGATGTAAGTAACTTTTCTTAGCCGACCTTCAATATCTTTCAGCCTCCTTAAGATCAGACCGGATCCTCGATTCGAGCAGCTTGAGTAGTAGCTATTAGATGGAGAGTTCTTGTTATCAGGGTGACTCAAAGGGGTTACTGAAGGGAGTGGCTGTGGGTGACTCTTCGAAATAACGTTATTTTTCACGAAGAGGCTGGGATCGGCGGCTTCAATTACCGTAATAATTTCGAGTAATGAAGTTCCGGATTGCTAGAAAAGGTACTTGGTTTTATTAATGAAAAGTACTAGCGGAGAGGTATATTCACTTATAGGTAGATCATAGTGAAGTTAATCATGGACACTATGGCTTGGAGGTCTTCGGTCACGACGCGTTTCTCTGTGTCGGTTCCGCTGGCATCTCGTAGACCTGCTGGCTTTCCCTGGCCTCCTGGGCGGCCTGTGGTTGCTCCAACTCGTGGCTGTATTCCTCCGCTGGCATCTCCTCTCTCGGCTTGGGCTCATTTTCCAGCTCATGAATGTTGGATGGCCCTTCGGGCTCGACCGTCTCCCGAGGACGGAATTTCTTCCACATGGTGTACCCAACCGCTATGAAGGCGGCAACGCCAATTGGGACACCAACTCCTATTCCGGCTTTTGATCCCGTCGACAATCCCCCTTTCAAAAGGGGCGAGTCGGATTGCCCTGATGGTGTCGGTTCTGGCGTTCCCTCTGACATTGGGACTTCCGCAGAGGTAGATAGGTTTGTGAGTCTGACAGGCTGCTCCCATATTCCTTGACCGGTTGAATTGTCGACGCCGGACATGTGGATTTGAGTCAGACCCCCGCCGCTCATGTAGTATATCCAGATCTGATCGGTAGCTGGGTCGGATGCGAAGCCGAATCGAGCAGGTGTCTCATCTGCCCGAGGCCAAATGCTCTCATTCTGCCCCTGCACCTCGCTCCAATCACCGCTATTGGGGCCAGGTCTAACGTCGCTGTATTGCTGTAGATATTTGTTTGTGCCGATAAAGAATATGCTTCTCTTGCCGTTGCTGTGATAGGTCACTCCAAGGTCGCCGACATACCCGTCCCATGAAGGTAATGGGATTTGAAACAGTGTGACGTTATACTGAATTAGCTGTTCATCAGTGGAGTTGGTTACGGGTTTGGTGCCGTTTATAAGCCCCAGGGGGGTGGGAAACGTTGCTGTGAATTGTGAGTTAGGAAGCTTGCATGCAACTTAACTAAGTAGATATCTACGTACTGATTACCCACGCCTGGCCAGGCTGTAGGGTAGCTACTTCGATCGACAGATCATCTCTAGCGGTCACTACCGTAATATTCTCGCCATTGTCCGTAATGCAGGCGGCCAGGTTGAAACCGGACTGGATGAGACGGTCTTGAGAAACTGAGCTGTCGTCGAGACCATGGTGTGGTCCTGCTACATGGAGTGAAAGATCATCATATTTGTAAAATACCTTATAGCCCACTTCTCGACCGAAATCAAGTACAGCGAAGGTCGACTTCGGATGTATGTTAATACCACGGAAACCGGTATCATATGGATCATCATCGACCGGTTCATAATAGCCAGATGCGTTGCAGATGACTGGAGCAGCAATGGGCTCACCCGAATCGTTCTGAGACCAAATGGTGGTCTGATAAATAGATATTATATTAGTCTCTTTCCATGTTAATAAGAACCTCCATATGATAACGTACATTGCGAATTCCATCCTGGTGCCATCCCGCTATCCCGAGATTGGTATTGCCACTGATTGAGTAATCTGCCGGGCCTGTCCAGTTATTTGAAAGGTCATCTGGGAAAATTGGCACGTCTGAGCTGTTGCAGAGACTATAGAATACCTGACCCGTGCTGTCGTCTTGCATCACGACCTGCGGCGCACCGTTTCCGCTATACCAGGCAGCTATGGCGCCAGCCCGGCAGCGCGTACTGAGAAGCAAGACGTTGAGTAGGATATAACGAATGGAATGATCTAACGCCATCGTGAATATTTGACTAACCCAAACTCAAGCTAGAGGCTCCTAAGCCACTTGAGTAATCAGAGTGGAGGTAATAGGTAGTTCACGAGGAGAAGAGAAAGGTCTCATATTTGCAACGTTTAGCTCAAGCTGGCGGCCCGGAAAACCAATTAAATTGTCCAACGCCGTATGCAGATATCCTCATGGATCGATAGCGAAATGGAAGACATGCAAATACGTGCTGTTGGGATCGGGAGGCCGAGCCCCCATTGGTCCGGCTCGCCG
Source organism: Xylariaceae sp. FL0662B (assembly GCA_022376535.1). NCBI lineage: Eukaryota > Fungi > Ascomycota > Sordariomycetes > Xylariales > Xylariaceae > Xylariaceae sp. FL0662B. Next base: position 120,022 of record JAJJKD010000087.1, read on the forward strand.
TCGCGAACGACCAACTGCATCGAGCCGCATTTGGTGCAACCAATGACCTCGAACGGTGACACAGCTGTGCCCATAACTATGCTTCTCTGAAACCTGCCTACTTGGGTAACGGCATGGTGAGTCGAACCAACACGATATCAGCTAGATTCTGTATGAGGCAAGGCTATGGGATAAATGGGACTCTTGCCGAAATAGTAAACAAGCTCTGTGATGGCGGTGCCAACACGAGTTCGTGACCAACTGCTGAAATACCGAGTTGGTAAAATCTTACTACCTCCCTTCCCCTTTTTATTTTAGTACTAGCTACACTTAGTCTAGTTATTCCGTCCGTTCGCTGGGTAATCCCTAAGTCATGATATAAGAATAATATGCCTCATCAAGGAGGTCTGTTGGGAGGATGCGGCACATTGTTACTTCACAAGAGAGGACATATACCTATGCCAGAAGTGCCGGAAGTTTAAATCAAGTTCTGACTTAAGAATCGATTATTATGCTTAGACTCTCTTATAGAAGTAGAAGTAATGGAACTGACAAGGATAAACCTTACCTACTTACATAACTAGAGGATTCTTCACAGGTTGTCATACAGCCCACTACCTAAATGTATTAGAACTATATCCCTAGTCATTTTATATAAGGACAGAGCTTAGTTATTAAGTCTCACATCTTCATTATATCTATAGGAGCTTTCGAAGTTCAAGGAATTTTACCATTTTATAATCACTTTTCTTAACGATTATATAAGCTTAGTATAAAACATACTGTTTACAGCTCTAGCATCTCAAGACATACTGGCGTATTAGAGCGGAAACCAATCGTCTAAATGCCGTGAACTAGACTACCTAGGTATACTCAGGCAGACTCCACTGTGCGTGGGGAAACCAGGAGTTAAGAATCTCTTGATTCTTGATACTTAATACTGTAGGGAAAGCTAATTTGTATGAACAGCCTAGAGATCAAGCCATCTCAACATCTAACACCGTTATAATAACCTGAACTGCTTCTTACACTATTAACTATCATTTGGTTGGTAGTAATAAGTGTTAGGAAAATGCACTGGCTAGCCGCGGATTCTTATTGAATATGGTGGAGTTTTAACAGCTAAGGCGGATATGTTATACCTATACATGTATTTGGGAAAGTTTAGCTACGTCATCCAAGTCTGGGGAAATACTTCTTAGTTCACCACCTTACTTTTTCCCATGGGGCACTGATGTCATTCGTTTTAGTGAAGGCTTTCCGTATACGTAGAAGAAAGAGAACGTGAGAGGTGATGTGATATGATCGTGGGATGGTCTCCCCACTGCCTGTTCTAGCGTGGAAGCAATGTTTATTAATCTGGTTAGAGTGCTTGGTCATCACTTAACCTCACATTTCATGTTGTCAGTTCTCTTATTACCGCATCGACTCACGATATTGAGTCGGAGATAATTGTATACTCTTACTAAAGGCCACATTTTGCACTGATAACAACTTAGATGACAGTTCTTTTAAAGTGTTGGTATCTATCGTGTAACTCTATGTGCGCCCAATGAAAGCTAATCAGGAGTCTGGACGCATATCTGTCTATCCGTCTGTCTATTCAGCGTCGCTCATCTATCGACAGCAAGTCAGTAGTAGACATTCTGCTCCATGTCGATGAGGGCTTCCGCAACCAATCCGCCGTCCTTGCACGCCATGCATATCCGCCGTGCTTCGTCTTATGTACTAGAGTCTTGACCCACGGCCCTCTAGTCATAGAGCACCGGCGGCCTCGAGCAGACCCTTGAGCTCGCCCGACTTGGCCTGCAGGTCCGAGTTGCCGCCGATGTGCTTCTTGTCGATCCAGATGTTGGGGACGGTGCGCTGGCCCGAGATCTCGTACAGCGCGGCCTGGATGGCGGAGCCGTCCGACACCTCGTCTAGTTCGACGACCTCGTACTTGGCGCCTACGTTGTCAAGGAGTTTCTTCGAGGCGGCACAGTACGGGCAGTAGGACTTGGAGAATACGGCTATATGGATGGGCTGGTTAGCCATTTTGATGTGTCATGAGAGAGTTTGGGGAGAACTGTGGTATAGGTAGAGATGTGGAGGGGATATAGAGTTGCGCTATAGGCACGTGTATCAATATGGTAGACGTGGATGGCACTTACCGACTGCATTCTCGTCGATGATGCTCTGGGCTTTTGTCTTTGCATCGGCCATGGCGGCTGGTGTTATGGATGAGAACAGTCGGCGGAAAATAAACATGAACTTCTATGGTTCTATCACGGCGGCGGGGGAAGAGAGAAGGCGGGCAAGTGGGGGAGGTTCTTTATGTATTCGCTTCGGTCGGCAGTGTGGTTGCGCGAGGGGCAAATGGGATTTGTCAGATAAGGAAGTTTAGTATGGAGTACAGATGACGGCAGAAGGCGCAATCGCAAAATCGATCAATGGATTGTTGAGATTTGAGATGAAACATACTTCCTACGAACCTGCCGGGCTTGGTTCGATTGGATGGGTACCCACAATTCCGCAATTCCGTTTCTCTGAATTCTCAAAATCCGATCCATGCGATGGAACATATGACGCAATGACCGGATAGCATTAAAGAGCAACCAAGATCTTTAAGATGGTTCCCAGCTGTCAAATAATCTACCTAAGTTTCAAATAGGCAAGCAGATATTCTGTTGAAGATATGTTCAATTATCATTTTTTGTTAAAGGATATATATGTATATATATATATATATATATATTCACCGAGCTGATTCGGTATATCATTTGATAATGCACTTTGTTTAGATGAGGGGCTTTGTAGATAATGCTGAGTAGACCCTTAGAAGCCACTGCAGCTCTCTGGTTCACGATGAAGTTCAACGTATCTACATGTAACTATTGAAGCTTCATTGCTTGCACTAGGTACACCTAGGCATAGTACCTACTTAGGTAAGTGCCTTATGTAGGTAGTGTACTCAATTAGGCAGCTCGGTACATGCATGGCTTCGTTCGGTATACATAACTAAAATACATACAATTGGAAACTTCAACCTGTTAGGGGCCAGTTCTCAACCTTACTTACATAAGTACATAGTAGTCAACTTCATCTGCCTTTTTTCTGCCACCGCCTTTGCCTACCTACCGAAGGTGGCCTCTCTTCTGAAGAATTGAAGGACGTGGTGCCGTCTTGCCGACCACTGAAGCTTGAACACTTGGCTGGCTCTAACCCTTGACACCCTTATCCACCACCCACATTACCTGACATGTAGGTACTCACTTACCTACCTGACAGCCTGACAGACAATACATACATACTACATACCTCCTACAGATTACAGAGGGAGGAGTATCACCAACTACAGTACGTGCTGCATACGATGTCTGTCTTGTCAACATGAACTCCTAAGAACACAAACAAAGGTTAGTCCAGTTTAGCTTCATATTTTCATCTTATCATGTCTCTGCATGGATCATTCTAGCGGTGTTGGTTTCGCTAGATAAAGTTACCCCTAGGATAGATCCGGTTCTGTAGCTGTGTGTGCAACTTACAGCGTATTTATCTCTCGAGACCGCCCAATGGCCGGGCCCTTCTTTTAGACGACCCATAAGAAAGCCTGCTCTCTCCGAATCGCATGACCCCTCGACTTAGCGTCCTATTGTTTTTTCCTCTCTCGATTGCTCTGCAGCAGCTGACTGACTGACTGACTGCCTTGCAGTGACAACGCATCAGCAATCGATCAACCCAACAGCGACTGAAGGTAGAGGAGCTTCCTGCAGATTTTCGGTTTTTGCCCCACGATACCACCGTCTACGATAAGCTGTGGTTGAGCGACGTACATATGTACTGCTCCAACTGAGCTTACATTGCATGTACTTTGGAACCCAGGGTACAAAGTACTCTGGCGAATTCACTGCTGTTGGTAAATCCTTTGCCCGCTGTCCACACGCCAAATTTATATAACTTGCTGGGTGTCCTTTTTCGGGACAGCCCAGACTTCGTCAAGGTGGCTTCAAATCAGGCAGTCTTGGCATCATCTAGTGCCCTCAAGAATATCACTGCACTACTACCGCCTACGTTACAGACTTACGTCGACGCAACAATCGGGCACCTCTCCGGCGCAGTTGCCGGATCTAACGAATACTTTGCATCCCAGGGTGTCTCCCCGACCCTCCTCTACTCAACCATAGCTGGCGCCGCCGCCGCCCTCGCCGTACCTTACAGCATGTCTCGCTGGTGGCCTTCGAGAAGCGTGCGTCGCGATAGTATGTCGCCTTACACACCGCAGACAGATAGCCAGGGAGTCCCGCACGTCACCGATGAGGACTTCAGTTATATTACATCTGAAGACCTCGAAAACTCACTGTCGCCGCCTGCCCGGGCGTATAACCCACAAGCTCGGCAAACTCTGCCCACTCCCATCGCCGACTACGACGTTCTTATGATAAAAAATAACAACATTAACTATCCTGTACGCTTTCCCGCATATTCTATCGGCGATGGAAAACTCCTCGTCAAAGATGTACGGCAGCGAGCGGGGTTGGTTATGAACATCAGCGATCGCCGAACCCGTCGCATGAAGATGTATTATAAGGGCCGCCAACTGAAGGAGGAAGAGATCCCGATTAGGGACTACGGCGTCAAGAACAATAGCGAACTGTTAGTCGTGGTCCCCGAAGGCAGGATCAGTGACGAGGAAGATACTAGTACCAGCGAGGAGGTCGTTGTGAACGAGACGAAGGATCAGAAAAAACTAAAAAAGAGCAAGAAAAATAAGAATAAGAAGAAAAAGAAGGACCGCGCCAGCCCTCCCGAGAGTACTGTCAACCTTGGAATACCGGGACAGCGCGAAGAAGAAAGTAGATCTCCCGATCCTTCTAGACACCCATCCAGAGTGCCCTCTCCCGTGGTGCCTAACGGGCCGATAGAAAGGCTTGAGGCGATCAGGTCACATTTTGATACGAGTCTTCTCCCTCTATGCCGACAGTTCTCGGCCAATCCGCCGAAAGATACTAAGAAACGCGAGGATGAGTACCGCAAGCTATCTGAGACTGTATTCCAGCATGTGCTGCTGAAACTAGACGAGGTAGAGACAGGAGGTGACACGGATATCAGGAATAGGAGAAAAGAGCTGGTGACCTATGTTCAGGGCATTCTGTCGGAGATCGACAAGCATAATCCAAACAGATAGTTTTGCTCGCCGATCGGAGCATCGTCGTCCAGACTCGAATTCAAGCATCGCACCTCACTGCTTTTGGCCTTATTCTTCGTATGATGGTGCTACGACGATACCCTGTTTATCAGCCACGCGCCGTTGGTTCACCATTCAATACAATTATATGAAATCTATTCTAATCACGAGTCGTTCGATTCAACATAATAAGGATGCAACAAGTTTTCACAGTGGTAAAGACACAGGGAGTTAGGCAGCTCCGGTTCTATCGGGATCTGTGCACTGGGGTTCATGAGTAAATGGGACATTGTGGAGCGGGCCAGATAGATCATTGGAATCTTGCGAAAAATTATGCCAAGGTAATAATACGGCAAAGGAAAACATGGCAAAGGAAAAGAAAATCCGAGAAAGTTGCATGAGAGTGAATAATGTTAAAGTGGTGCAAGGTTCGTTTTGATCTCTTGCCTCGGGTGACTGGAGGCGGGAAGAGAATAGTTATGTAATACATATGTATGTTGAAGTTGAAGTCATCATGTGAAAGTGCGGTCCGTGGATGGAGCACGGTGAGGGTACGTACTTACCTAAGCAGCTACATGTAAGGTAAATGGTGGACGGATCTAGAAATGCCAGAAATGCCGACGTCCCAGATGCCGGCGGCTGTGAATTTTGTTAGGTCATCCAAGCCCTAGAAGCCTTAGGCGACAAACCCTCTCGCGTCAACACACAGCCCCACCATTCTGAATTTGGAATAGTGGGATTTACCCACGATGCACACTCTGCTAATCTGTGCCCGATAATTTTGAACCTCACAATTGCGACCAACAACAACCACGACCACCACGACTACTAACGACCACAGCGAGGAATTGACAAAAATAGCTCCCAGACGCATATCTCTTTGCGCTCTTGAGCTATCATATTCCTCCTTAATTTCTTTCCTTTTCATTCTGTTCACCTAGGTTTTCTCGCGCGAACCACCGTGGTGACGATCCGGAAAGATGTCGTCCTTCGAGACTGAGGTGAGTGGTTATCCGACCCATTCACGGTCTTGATGTTATTGGGATCATGGGGAATGGCTGTCGGCCGCGTGGAATGGATTCTTTGGCAAACGATTAGCATCGGATTGGCATCCGAGGCGGATGTGATGCATCTGCATCTCTACATGAGGCTAATACGAACTCGCTTCCAGGTTGTCATTGATGGCAAGGGCCACCTCCTTGGTCGGCTCGCCAGTATCGTTGCCAAGCAGCTCCTCAGCGGCCAGAAGATTGTTCTTGTTCGCTGCGAGGCTCTCAACATCTCCGGCGAGTTCTTCCGTGCAAAACGTACGTCACATCCGCACATCTACTCTCGGTTGTCTAGATTAGGTTTAATTTGCGCACACGCGAAAGAGCTTGGAACTCGACTTTACTGGTACTAGAATGGGACAGGAGCTGATGAAATATTACAGTCAAGTACCACGCCTACCTGCGGAAGATGACTCGATACAACCCGACTCGAGGTGGTACGTGTTCAACACCGCCTAGAAGCGATTCGAATATACCGCGCTTCGTGTTTGAGAGGATACAGAGATCTGACGTCTACTAGGCCCCTTCCACTTCCGTGCCCCGTCCAGAATTTTCTATAAGGCCGTGCGTGGCATGGTCCCCCACAAGACCGCCCGAGGTGCTGCCGCGATGGAGAGACTCAAGGTCTTCGAGGGCGTTCCTCCCCCGTACGACAAGAAGAAGAAGATGGTGGTCCCCCAGGCCCTCCGTGTTCTGAGACTGCAACCCGGCCGAAAGTACTGCACCGTCGGCCGTCTAAGCCACGAAGTTGGCTGGAAGTACCAGGATGTTGTTGAGAGGTATGTTGAATCTGGAACCGTCTTTGCGAATATGACGATAGCTGTCTGTGGTCTGTGGAGGACAATTGCTGACGTGCGAGCTGTAGATTGGAGGAGCGACGAAAGGCAAAGAGTGCCGCGTACTACGAGCGGAAGAAGCTTGCGCGAAGACAGCTCTCGGAGGCCAAGAAGAGCGCCACGGTCGACAGCAAGACGGCCAAGGCTCTCGAGTCATACGGCTACTGATTGTTGTTCTTCGTCTATCTGCATTTTTCGACCCTCTAAAATTTAAAAAACCAATACACAATTCGTCCTCATACTTGCAACTAGATCCGGCGTGTGGGTTAAGGAAACTCGATCATCATATTTGCTCTTGTCGTACCGCGCAATTCGAGGGAAGGCAGGGGCGGTCATAGGGTTGGGGAATATGTCATCTGCTCCGGTCCTGTGTTCAATCAGTTCGTCGTCTAGGCACCGAAATGAAAATGAACCAAAATGAAAGAGAACCCCAATGGTCCCTGGTGATGATGATGTGTTGTTGCGATGGTGATTTACATTCCCGTGTAGCCGTCCTTGTGATTATTACTCTCTCCGTCTATCTAACGTCTAGGTCTGCCAACTACTTACCTATCAATATGCGCTCCCGGATCATGGTGTGTCTCGGACCGTCCCTAATTTTGACCCCCAGTCTTCTACAACGGCCATCTAGAGACCCTCGCGGCTCGCTTCCCTTTCACTACCTACAACCCCGGGTTTCCGGCCTTAGAGCCGAATAATCAGTGCATACGAGAACGCGTTCGCGAGCTATGATGCTAATCAGAGAACCCCGTCAACGCTTATCTACTATGCGCGCCCGCGAGGTTCCTGTGGTTGGTTACTATATGAGTGCGTTACGCGTGTGTGTGAGTGACGTAGGACTGGGCGAGGGAACTGGGGATGAATGAGTGCTGTGATGCGTCGGATATCGCTAGGGGCCTCGGGTATGTGCTAATAGGTTCGAGTAGGTAGTAGGCGTGCAGAGGGCAAAGTAGTCGAGGTCGAGGACGCTCGGTCTAACTTGCTTTGAAGTTTAACCTTTGGTCGGGGGCTTGAGTGGGGATGCAGGTAGGCAGGTAGGTAGGAATATATATGCGGTTGGGTGCTGCTATTTGGGCAAGTGGAGATGGACGGCTTGGTTTGGCTCTCTGGCTTGGTGTGTAATGCTGGAGAAGGTAGAGGGGAGCTAAGGGGGTGATGATAGGATGCTGTGATAGTTAAGGAGCTGGAAATGGTTATATTACAGGGGAGTGGGTTGGCTAACGTGTGTGTTCATTGCTATGATGCTCCACGATGATAACCGATTTAGAAGTGTTGTTGATTCTTAAAGTATAGAAGATGGCTAGGACGTGCTAAACGTACATGGTGATCAAGAAAATATCCGGGAAATCAGCTCAAGAGATCCCTGCAAGCCTGCGGTCATTCAAGAATGACAAGTTGGTCCGTTGGGCTGGCTTCCATCCACGCCTCCTTAAACACCTTGCCCATAGCCGCCCTGGTCGCGAAGTGCGGCCTACTTTCGTCCCACCTCACCATCATCACGTTGTACAACGGGTACTCCTCGCTGCCGCGAAATATCCTCACCCTCTCCTCCTCGTCGCCGAAGTACTGCGCTTCGGACACGACGACGAAGTCGCGGTACTCGGCGTGCTGCACCACCTCCATGGCGTCCGGCAGCACCACGCGGCCGACGGCGAAGGACCGCGCGTCCAGGATCTCGGTCTCGTGGATCCAGAGCCGCTGCTCCGGCACCAGACTCGCGCTCGCCGTCGCCGAGTACCGGAACAGCGTCTCCGACCGCAGCGTCTTGTTCCCCAGGCGGAACCGTGCTGTCGACGTTCGGAAGATCAGGTGTCGCTCGTCGAGACCGGCGGTCATGCGGGGAGGGAGATCGCGCCCTATGTCGATGCACGTATTGTGGTGGAAGAGCGTCTTGTGCGCTTGTTGCCACTCCTCTAGCGTCTGGGCCGAGTCGCTGGCTAGGCCCAGCCCCGTCCCGTTCACCGGGTTGAGGTCTCCGCGGATTTCGGAGCTAGGCTTGATCGGCGGCTCATCTGCAGGCTGTGCCTTCGTGATGGGCCGGCGCAATACTTGGGATAGTGACCATGTCGATGATGATCTAGGGGGCGAAGGAGGCCGGGGCAAATCTGAAGACGTCTTCCGGGGCGCGAATCTGTACCATCGCAGCAACGGCTTGACTCGCTCCTCGGCCTCGTCTATCGATTCTAGCACCTTCTTCACTCGGTACTCCTCCAGGGGGTCGGTGACCAACGTGAAAGGCTGCTCGTAGCGTACACCGCTGGAATACGCCCTCTCCCCCTCGGTCACGGCTTCCCAAGCAGCCCACGACCAGCTGGGCAGCTGGTGTTTGTCCTCTAAGGGCTTCTGGTTTTGGTCCACCAGGATCCGTCGGCGAAGCCGCACGTCCTTTCCCGCTGTCGGCTGCCACAGGAGCGCGAGGTCCAGGAACTCGGTCGGCAGGCCGTAGAGCGTGTCGCTCCCGGGGTCGCGGTCGGCGCCTCGGCGGCTGCTGCCGTCGAGGATGGTGATCAGGCCCATGACAGCGCTCAGGATGTCGTTTGAGAAGCTCAGATGGCGGCTCGTGTACTGGGCGACCAGGTCGGCGTACTGGTCGAAAGCAGGCGATCTCCAGATGTGCAGGGCACCGCTCGTATCTCTGTCTATGTTCGATTTCAGCGAGGCCGCCTCGTCGTCCGCGAGGGACAGCCAGCTGATCTGGCGCGGCCCGGTCCCGGCTTCCTTGGCAGTCATGTCCTCCATGTGGACGCCGTGCCGGCAGTGGAAGTAGACGTGGCCCTGGCTGAAGATGAGGAGCCGCTTAGACAGCAGCTTCTCCTGGAACGTCCAGGCTCTCGTCTCCCACGGCTTCAGCTGGGGCTCGTAACGGACGGGGATCAGGACCTTGACGCCGGGCGCCACCTCCTCTACCGTCTGCTTCTGCGCTTCGCGCCGGCTGCTGGGCCCGGAGACGCCGTCGAGGCCCGCGTTGGCGTTGGCGCCGTCGGCGGCGACGATCGTCACGGCCGAGTTGCCGTAGATGCGGTCCATCTGACCGAGCTGCACGATCTTGTCGTCGCTGTCCTGCACGATGCAGAGACTATCGACCCACAGGTACCGCTTGCCGAGCTCCCTGGTGACCACCATAGCCGATCGGACGGTCTGCGGCAGGCCGGCCCTAGCCTCGCTCAGCCCGCCCCGGCGGCTCAGATGGGCGATGTTGCTCTTGAGCAGCTGCACGGTCGTGTAGCCGCCCCAGACGTACGACAGCGTCACGTAGTCGCACTCGCCGGGCTTGGGGAACTCGACGATCTTCTCGTCGACCACGTCGACGACCCGGAATCCGACCCCCGAGGGCTTCTCGAGCGACATCGACCACCCGGGCCGACTGCACGCTAGGCCGTGTCGGTACTCGCAATGCTCGAGCCACTTGTTGCAGAGGGAGAGGTCGATCTTCCGCGGATCGAGAACGCGCCCGTACCGGAGGTCGCCGCTCTCCTTCGCCACCTCGTACTTCGATCCGGCTACCCGGAGATTGAAGGAGCTGAGGAGCACTAAGGATGCGTCGGGGGCCCGGCCCTGCCCTTGTACTTGGACGACGAAGGTGCCGGCCTCGGGGTGCGTGTGCGTGTAGGCCTTGATGAAGATCCATACCGGGAGCGGCCGTTTGATACGCCGGACCCGCGCGGAAATGGATTCCATGGTGTCGTCTAACGCTCTTGCAACCTTCTCCCTGGCCGCCTCGGTTGTTGTCGTGGCGCTCGAGCTGGCTATCGATATAGTCTCCGCCGAATAATCGGATGTGACGGTTTCCTCCAGCTCGAGATCGTCTAAGTCCGCCGGAGACTCTTCCTTATTATCGAGGCCATTGTCCAAGATACTCCTATGTCCGAACGGCCATATCGCCTGGCTCGAGGTATGTCGTTTCAGGAAATTGGCCTCGCTTGCCCAGTCCGCAAACGCCACTCCCCTGAGCTCGCTCTGGATGTGATTCTGCACGGCCGGGTGCTGCAAGGGATCGTTGTCCTCGAGCGACAGGGCGGTGAACAACACCCGGCAAAATCTGCACCAGGCCCGGTTCTGAAGGACCCGGTGTAGGGAGGCGATGACCTCGGTCTCCACAATCTCCTGTTCGACCTTGGCATGCTGCTGCTGCTGCTGCTGCCGCTGCTGCCTCGCGACGTCTTCCTTGTTGATATCCCTGGACAGGTGGCTGAAGGGGATCTTCTCGCAAGCCTCGCACAGCCCGCTCGAGTTCGGCTTGATGGCCTCCTTGGCCGACTTCGTCACGTCGCGGATGTCGCCCCTTACCTGCTCCACGACGTCGCCCGCACTCTGGATCCGGCGCCGGATCAGATCGCCCGAGTGTTTCGAGAACCGTAGCCGCCGCCCGGCCTTGCTGGGTTTGGTCGAGTCGTGTTGTGGCGACGCGCTTCCGTCTGCTGCTAAGATGATGGATTCGCTGCTCTCCTCTTCCTCTAAAGAATACAGCGACTCGCCGTCCTTTGACTGCATCGGGTCCTCCACGAGGGATATCGTTGATCTAGACGCGTAGTTTCTGAACAATCCCAGGCCCGTCAGACCTCGCGGAGATGGAGACGGCGGTATCCGCCAGCTAGCAGGCGGCGACGAAGCCTTGCTGGTGGCGTCGGCGACGTCAGAGGCGGAGGCGGGCGAGCGCCACCCGATGCCGAGCGAGTCTCGACTGCTTTCAGGACCCAGCGAGGTCGAGGGAGAGACGAGCGGGGGCGTCTCGGTAGCCATTATAGACGGCGTGCGCTGGCGCACCTGCTCGGCTTCATCCTCGAAGCCGAGCTCGCGATCGATACTGAGATCCATGGGACAAGATCGAGTGATAGGTACTGATGTTTCTTGCCACGATGAAAATCCCGGGCTGGGGAATTTCCGAGGTAGACAGTAATGACCGACCAATTCCTGAACTGAAGTCGCTATGTTGTAGACATGCTCCTGAGATTTCAGAGGTATGAATGTGATGTGATGTTGTGTCTGACATATGTTACACCGTTACACGGCATCCCGAAGAAGACTTCAAACTTTCCGCAACGTCTCTCGCCAATTTGGACGTCTAAGCATACTATAAATATCATACGTAGGTAGCTCATTATTTGTCATCTGCAGCTTGACTTTAAAGGAAGACCAACATCTGCGGCTGATATGACCATTGGGGGCCGGAATGCGACTGTTGGTTCAAGGTATTAAGGTCAATATACCGAATAACCACGTGGGTCGGGATCCTTCTCAGCTCGGCCCCCTGCCCCAGGATGCGGCCCTCGTCAAAAAAAATATATGAAGCTGCACATCTGTAGACTATTGCAGGTGTTCTAGTGAATTCGCGGGATTGCAATGCTTGCAAGAGCCGCTTCAGCGCGCGTCAGCTTTAACCGTGTGGCATATTGAAGCACGAGGCTCCCGTGCCTGCACCATGGTCAAACCTCACACCCCCGGCTTGAATTATTACATATCATAGATCATTATTAATTGTTGTATGAGACGAAGCTTCTCTCATTTTTCACTTATGTATGAGCTAGAACCACTAACGGTAAAGGATCGCCAGGATAATTTTTTTTTTGTCTAAGGGCCCTGCTATGAAGAGGGATTATATCGTTATATACCACAGCTAGTTTGAAGGGTCAAAGCCTAGGTACCGTACCTATTAAGCTTTTTGCTCGGAGAAATTTACAGAAGCTCTAAAGCTTGCAAGATTTTCTCTTGGTTGTCATTTCCATGGCTATCAGAATTTATCGGCTTGGACGTGATGCTTACTATGTCCTAAAGAAAGACGGCACAAACGAAATGATAAGAGACTAACAAACTGTATGTAGCATAGAACTCCAGAAGGAATGGGTTATTGACGTTGTTGTACGGAATGATCCCCTTTTTTCGTTAGTGAAGTTTGATACCTAGGTCTAACGCTTCTCGAAACTCAAATTTTGAGAAGTACTATCTCACGAGATAGCTTTGGTATTATATGGTAACCCTTTGTGAGCTATTAATAGGTATTAAGGAGCATGTGGTCATCACAGTTACACCAAAGCCATTGATGGTTATGGGCACGGCTATGCGAGGTTGTGGACAACTGCGCACTTTCTGGGATGATGAGAGTTGAAAAGCACCGATAAGAACGTCATGGGTTTAATCAACTGCCCCTGGTTATATAGAACATAATACACGAATTTTTTCCCGGTAACCAGTGAAGCAGGCGCTTTTTCAGCTTTACGATTTACCATCAGGAAGACCCGCCTCGCAAGTCCCGCTGCCCAGACACCGGTTTGCGACATTGCCGTCATCATCGAAGGTTAACCAAGCCCTGTGTATCCATTCGTCAGCAAGATATCAAGCATAAATACCGCTTGGGACACAACTCACGATACAGGAGTAGCGGGCGGAGGCGCGAACGGTCCCTGGTACCAGCAGCAATACCACCCGAGGGTAGGCAGTGTCTCGTTGCTGTACGAGGGGTCGATATCGGTGCATAATTCAGCGCTGAGGAATTTTCGCTGTAGACAGAGGTCGGTTTCCTGTCTCACGACCAGACTTGCCTGCGTCGAGAGAATCAGGGGCACGATGGCGATGAGGGTGGCAAGGGTGGGGGCACGCATCGTGAGAAGGCGTAGCTGCTGGTCTATCGAAGGTCGTATATCTTCGATGATTGTATAGGAGGGTGAAAATGTCTGATGTTGAGATTTTGGATCACCGGTGCTGTGGCTGGCCTTTTATACTTGGAACCATCGACCTTGTCTCACCAGAAATGTGATGATATATTAAACGGGCTCGGCTAGTAGCAGCGGTTGTGGAGTTACGGCTGTTCGTATAGGATCCCCTCCAAAATCTCGTATCGAGCCTGTTTAAATGTAACCCAACCCTTGTATAGGCCTAGCCCGGTGGACGATTCCCTCGTCGATTCTGGCAGGTCAATTGAGCGCGACAACGAGATGACAATGTAAGATCCACAGTCGAAAGATGTTGCAAGGGGCTATTGTCAAATATGATCAATGGCATAGGTTACTACACGGGTGCTTATTGCTACTTCATGCTAAAATCAATAACGAGAGGAGTCGACAGAATTATATTAACTCAGTGTTTCAATAGTTTACCCCTATATACCAAATCGCATTCATAATAGGCAAGGATAATGGCTCGGTGTGAGAATGAGTACGACAACCCTTCCGTTGATAATGATGATAATAGGTATGTATATACATACTATTATCATCGCGGTGACTCATTCACACCTATATAGTAGAAAGACACTACAAAAGGATATAAGTGCGAAAACAAGAGACCCATTCATGATTACCGGAGCAAGCAAGGTACGACGAGTTCCCGATAATAAGGTATATGAAGCAGTGTGTATGGCAATAATAGGTTTAGCAAATCCTTCCGTGAAGCCTATACGCTAACCCCGAAATCGGTTACAACAGTCATTACAACACGGTTCATGAAATAGGGGCAGAGAGAGAGGTGATATGGGCAATATTATTAGGTACAAAGAAAAAAAAGTTTCCCGAGACATATCCATTGCTGTATAGCATGTTACTTACACTTACACAAACCTATGGTTGATGATGGTTGATAATGCTGGCAATGCTACAGCTTTGATTGTCTATGTAAATATTTTTGGAAAGCGATCTATTGACTACTAGTATGTGTATGATTCTAATTTCTGGAATTATTTTGAACTACCACGAGAATAAACAGAGGTGACCGGAGATCTCCCGAGTAAGGTAGGAGACGTTGAATTTGTGCCAGAGTTTGGGCTTCCTCCGTTATGAAGCAATACTTCTGTCTACTAAATTTCTACTAAAATCACCATTATTGTCTACCTGTTCATTGACCGAGTGACTTTATACCAACAGGCTGATCTACAAGCTAATATTTCATTGTAAATTTTTAAATACCTAACCTGCATGGATACCTATCGTAGTATCACATCATGCCACAGAGAAGGTGTCTCATAGGACCTAAAGGAATTGGGCCGTTTGGATTTAGAAAAGCTCCAACTGGTTATATTAAGATTGCCGACTTAGACTTTGTGGCTGTCGACGCGAATAGTAGAAGACATAACGCTCATAAGAGATTATAATGGAGATTCAATAAGTGCTATCTTTAACGCTGTGGAAATGTTCATTGAGACTTTTTTTATTTTTTATTTTTTGGCAGTTCTCTCAGTGCACACCTGATTGAGAAGATATAATCATACAAACGACTAACCTCCCAGTTCAGCGCTGCATCACTATTCATAATCCTATCCACGTACATACGTAACGGGGGGCTTCACAATACAGTTGTGAGATAGCGTCCGCTTAAAGATCTGAGATGATTCGAGATAATAATGATGGATAAGCAATGCCATGGTCTCTTGGGGTGCGACAAGCTTTTCTTATCTTACACCATAATTACCTCCTCCTACATAACCTGCTACAGCAACATTTTACAATCTCACTACTTTATTCTTCAGACTTTACTTCATATAGGCCGTGCATACCAAGCGGTTTTCCTTACGGCCTAGGTATACATAATCACTTTTACACAAGGACTGGAGGATACGTCAGGAGACTCGGTGAAATAGAGGCTGAGTGGTGATGAATCTTCCTCCGCCAATCTGCTTACGTATACTATAGCAGATAATTATGTCCAAGAAAAGCTCCGGACTGAAATAAAAGCTAGCCACTCCGTCGAATTAGGGAAACCTAGGTAAGTATATTCTTAGTAACTGAATGAGAGGCCCCCATTGGCACTGACTAGACTCCCGGTACACCAACCAGCCTCTGGGCTACAAAGTATCGCAACCATCCCAGCGATTTCGTGAGCGTAAGCAGCGCGCCCACCAATCCGTTCTCCCAACTCCCGGACTTCGGGGCTGTCATTCTCCCGGACCGCCGCCAGGGGCGTGAGGGGATTCCACAAGGCCAATGCGCTCTTGGTTTCGTCCGACGCCGATAGATACATGTCCGTCATCACCGGGCCTGGATTGATCGTGTTCACGGTGGCCCTCTCGGCCAGTTCGCGACACCACACCCGGGCCAACGCCTCCACCGCGGCCTTGGTTCCAGAATACAGCGATGTGTGAAGTGTGCCGACCTTCGGGTTGATGCTGGACATCATAATAATCCTTCCGGATCGATCGGTGGGCAAGTGAGGCAGGCAAGCCGCCGTGAGGAATGTAGGGCCGAGGACGTTTACGGCGTAGATGTGGTTGAAGTCCTTTTCTGTGACGCTCTCTAAAGGCCCTAGGTACAGCACCGCGGCATTGTGGACGAGTATGTCGATTTGTAGCTTGCCGGTGCTGGTATTTGTGAAGTACTCCTTTGCCACTTCGATGATCCTCGCGCACTCTTCTTTCTTACTGATGTCGGCCCGGGCTATGACGGCTTTCACTTTGTGTTTGCTCTCGAGCTCTGTACGAAGTTCCAAAGCTGCTTGGTCGGAGGCACTTGTTAGGTGATTGATGATGATATTGCATCCTTTACTTGCGAGATTTCGCACGATTGCCGCGCCAATACCTAGTCATGTTATTATAGTCTGTCATATTCATGATATTTGAGATGGACTGACTCCTCGCAGAGCCGGTTACGATTGCAAGCCTGCCCTCATGGTAGCGTGTACCGCCAAGCTGGGATGCTGAAGTTGATGTCATTAGAACAGATGATTGGCGTACTGCATTTGGGGTAGTAAAAATTAATCCACAGAGACTAAATATGATGTTGTTGGTAGTGCAAAAGCTTCCAACCCGCAGATACGGATAGCGCACCTGATTATCTCGGATGCGATGCAACCTAAGATTACCAATTCACCAACGGAATGAAGTTAACTCTAGGCTCTCCGGCTATCGTGGCAACAAATTGCGACCAATACCACCACGAAACGTTACCTATGTACCTTTGTCACAACCGATCGTGTAGGTAATACTGCAGATGTATAGCAGCCCCTTCTAAGAGGCTTCATGGCTTGCCGCACCATGCAATATGATATATCACAATTGAAAGACCGGATGAAAGTTTCCGTCATGTAGGTGATTCTAGCCCCTTGAACTAAGGCATGTTTGGTTTGAGTTGGGGGAGACGGCTGGCCGGTTCTCTCGGAATTGACTATTGATGTTGATCTACACGTACATCACAAAACGTCCCTTTTCGGGTACCCCTATCATTTCGCCATGTATCCTCCGTCGATGGGTAGAGAAACTCCGGTCACGTACGATGAACCGTCGGACGACAGCCACAGCGAGCCTTGCGCCACCTCATGAGGCATACCAAACCGGTTTAGATAACTAACGACAGGAGTGAACTCTTCCTCTGTTTGTCCCATCGATACTAACGCGGCGGCGGACATCTCGGTCTTTCATAATCAGTAACTTTCTACCAAGGTCAATGAGAAGCACCTTACGTAAATCGCTCCGGGAGCGATAGCGTTGACCCTGATACCGTGAGGGCCGCCTTCCATTGCCGCATGTTTCGTCAAGCCGACCAAGGCATGCTTGGCGGCTGTATAAGCGGGCACTGCATTTTATACATCTGGATTAGTACATGCCTCCATCAGATATTCACTAGTTCTATGTCTGTCTTGAGGGTTTTGATTCTGGGGTTACTCAAGAAGGCGGTTGTAGCTCATCAGGGTTGAACTAGGGGATGAAAAACTATGGAATACGCACTATTTGGTTGGGGTTTGAAAGCGTTGATGGAAGTAATGTTGACGATCGTGCCTTTGTCACCTTGCTTGATCATCTGCTGCATTTCGTACTTGCAGCAGAGTGCCGTGCCCGTGAGATTGATGCTAGTCAGCTTGTCCCAATACTCCTCATCAAAGTTCGTGAGAGGGGTGCTATCCGGAGTCAAGGCAGCATTATTGACTGCCGCGTCAAGTCTACCGAATTGCTTTACTGTCGTGTCAACTAGATTTTGCACATCCGCAGCCTTGGATATGTCGGCTTTGACGAATATGACATCTCCAAGTGCAGATAACTCAGCAGCTGCCTTTTCCCCTTCCGATGCCTTCACGTCACAGATAACTACTTTCGCACCGGCTTTGAGGAAGACTTCAGCTGTAGTCTTTCCCATTCCCTGAGCGGCACCTGTGACGATGGAGACCTTTCCCTTCAAGACAGGGTAGATAGCGGCCTCAGCGACTCTGGACATGTTGTGTTTTCAGATCTTGTGAAACGTTAGAGAAGAAAAGAGAATTGAAACAACGAGTAACAACGGCCAGCGACATCTATAGAGGGTAATGATCCCTTGCTGCATTTTGGCTCGTTCAAGAAAGTCACGCACTAATAGAGTATGCTTCAAGATTGCCACTTAACGAGTGAACGGGTCTGAAATATGACACGTAATGTGCCGAAGCCATGCTACTGACCTATAGTATATGCATAGAAGTATAAGCGAAAGACACTGATAGGCGAAGGTCAGACGCCTATCCATTCCTGCAGCCCTCGAACCCGGTCCCTGTCCCAAACCTCCAACCATTCTGGACTACGATATGATATATCGCCACCTATTCTGGTAGGATCTTCGACCACTATGAACACCAATATGGCTCAACATGTGAAACACTTTGATTAGCCAATTGAACGTCCTGTCTGGCAGATAAACCTATAGCATTGAGATATGAAAGGCCGTAACTCAAGCCTGGTCACTTATTTTTGAACTCGGAACTCTCACTCAGCTTATTAGATTTTCTCGTCCTTTGTGCACTTACACTTACACCTCGAGTTTCATTATGGATAACTCTGAAAAGTCAAGAGGACCACAAGTAGGCCTGGTCGCCTTAACGACTACGAAGAACAGTAGCGAGGCCACCAGTAACACGGGCGATCTACAAACCCGATTAGCAGGGACTAGCAAGCGGGTAATACAAGTGAGTTGCTCAAGTTCTTATTAACGAAATGAGATCTTGTTTGTTGAACTCAGCAGGTATGCATTACAGCAGCTCTCGGCGGCTTCCTCTATGGCTTTTCTGCCAATGCCATGTCAGGGACACTCGCACAGCCAAGTTTTATCGCACTGTTCCTGACAACCCCTGACGCAACCTCTCGAATGGATGGTCTCCTTGGAGGGTATGTTCCGCGATACGGTTACCTACTACTCCCTTGCGGAACAAAAGTGACTAACATTACGTTTCGACCGGATTAGTTTCTTAGCCGGCGCAATGATCGGATCAGTTGCCCAGGCTCCGATCTCGAACACTTGGGGTCGACGCAAAGCAAACCTCGTCGCAGCCATCATTTCAGTCATATCTGGTATCCTGCAGTCCGCCTCTTATCACATCGTGATGATCCTCTTCGCGCGTGTCATGTGTGGCATCGGGGCCGGGATGGTCCTTGCAAACTCGCCGGTCTACATGAGCGAGGTTGCTCCGCCTCACACCCGCGGCCTGCTTGTTGGACTGCAGGGCGTCGGGATCGTCTCTGCCTACATCGTATGCTCTTTGTGTGCGCTGATATTCAGTTTCGTCCAGCACCCTGTCCAGTGGCGGTTAACTTTCATTGTCTTCACTGTTGCTGCTGTGGGCTTTGCCTGCTCGCTCTACCTCCTCCCCGAGTCGCCGAGGTGGCTTATGGAGAGAGGTCGAGATGAACAGGCGAAGGCTGAACTGGAGAGTTTGCATAGTACCAAGGCCGATCCGAACGGCACACTTGCTCGCGCCGAGGCTACTCAGATTAGAGCTCAAGTTGATGCAGAGAAACACTTGCCTAAGGGTTATATCTACATATTCAAGACTCCCCATCTTAGGAAGCGTGCGCTCTGCTCCATCCTTCTCTGGGTTATGGGGCAAGGGACCGGAATTACTGCCATCGCGAATTTAATACCGGTTCTGATGGGTGGCCTTGGATTTGGGGTTACTCTTCAGCTTGGTTTGGGCCTTGCTTGGACAGTTGTCGCAATACTTGGCTGCTTTGCAAATGTGACTTATATGGATCGAATCGGACGGGTCAAGCTCCTTGGTACGTTCTCTTTCCAACTAACCCCCATTCATGATAAGGGGCTGATTTGAAAACCTAGTCATCGGCGGCATAACGAACGCCACAATTCTCGCTATAATGACGGCGCTTGTCAAGTTTTATCTCAACACCACTTTTCAGCCTGGGATCAACGCTCTGGTTGCACTTTATTTCATCTTCGGATTTGCCTTCACATCTACGATCGAGTGTACTGCCTATGTCTACGGCTCAGAAATTTGGCCTACTCATCTACGCAGTCAAGGCTCGACCATTGCTTACGCATCATTCTTCGGCAACGCTCTTGCGTATAGCGCCCCGATCGACTTAGCTTTGAAAAATATTGGGTGGAGGTACTACTTAGTATTTGTGGCCGTTACTGTAGTATCTACAGCCGTCCTCGCAGTTTACTTTCCAGAGGTATGCACAACTCTTATGCTTCTCCGTAGTTGTACTAACATCGTCAATAGACTAAGAACCTCACACTTGAGGAGATCAATGCAATGTTTGGTGACCAAGTGGCTGTGGATTTGAAAGAAGCTATCGCAGCCGAGGTACAAGGCGAAACTGGCGGTGAAAAAGCCAACTTGAATGCTGAATAGAATGAAACAGAGGAATAATGCAGTGGCCGCTAGAACTGATGTATCACTAGTGGAGTTGTTAAAAGACTACTTGTATTAAGCATAAGTGCCTACAGTCGCGCTAATGTAAGGAATCAGTTCAGGGGCTATTGTAACCACAAGTTATAACAAGGGGGTTTAAGCTAACTGGCGATGGAGAGCAAACGAAGATACATCTATATCAAGCCACCAACATTAACCTTTATTCCTCAGGCACAGTGCCACACACCCCTCTTGTCAACTTTGTAGAGTCTGGTTCCATGGATTCTAGGCCATATGGCATAATTCAGTGACTATTTTAATACGACATGTAATAGAAGCTGCTAAGCGGACATTACACTTCTCAAAAGCTGTATTTCTCGTGCTCGAGAAGAATCTAGAAAATAGGAGGCATGCTGGGTTCCATGCGACCTATGTAACTAGCACATGCAGCGGATCTGATAGGTCATACTCGGTTATCTAGCCTGTCCTCCTGTTTCGTGGTATCTACGTAGGAACCTGGCGCCTGGGTACCAGTTAGGTTGTACTGCGTACTCCAGCATGACCCAACCGGGTGGAACAAGGGACGTCCCGGGATATGGAGCTCCGTCGGCACCGACAGACGGGACAGGGGCCAGGGTAATATCAGATGGCAGTTGTAGGTATCCAATCGACGAAAGTGGTATTACAACTGTGCAACAGGCGTGATGGGCTATTCAATACCCCCGCAACCTGTTAATGCATATTAGTAAATGTTCTGGAGGAGATGAGAATCGGAAACGGCAAGCAGCAAGTTCAGGGGAAGTCGTACCGAAAACTTGCATCGCCCTTTAGCGATCGTAAGGTGCATACAAAGTGCATATTCTTGTGTGTGACGGACAAGGATAAGCAGAGTTGGTCAGAGACTAGCAACGGCTTTTCCACCTAGCCGTCCAAACAGTTTATTGGTGAGTTTACATTCTACAACCTGAATGGCTGCCCCTATCAAGCCACATGGAGTCGCAGCCGCTGTTGGATATGGCTAGCATCACACACCATGCGGCGCAACCATCTATTCCCTGATTTTATTTTTCTTCTCAACTCTCGTTCATTAATTTGAAGGAAAAAACTAACAAATTGTGGCAAAGAACGATAGGCGAATTCGAGACCTAGGTGCTAGGCTCGTCCTTGTCCGTTATACGCAGGGGGGGTAAAGTCGAGGCATGGATGCATCTCTCTGTAGAGATGTGCAGGCATATTTCCTGGATACATCTTTTTCTCCTTGCGCAACATTCGACCTTCAGTAGACCACGCCTAGAACCTCGACCGGTACCTTAGTCCCCCAAGATCAAAGTTCACCGACACCCCTAAGACTCCTAGATGTCTCACACCAGGACAATTCGGCACAAGCCGTCCCGTTTCCCGCTCTTGATATAATCGCCCTTATGCCTACTTACACAAAATGCTATTCCCTGTCAGAGAATTTAGTGTCGTGAAATTGGTCGTTGGTGGCTTCAGCACGTTGGATCGAAACTTAATCTTGCCCCTTAGCTGTGATATCGACGTCGAGAATGATATATCACATTACACATGAAAATAGCGAAACCTGGTTGCCGGTTTCAAGTAGTAAACCAACGTTGCCTAGTGATACTTCCTTACTAAAAAGTCTCGCAGACTGTTCTAAAGCCTAACTCAACCCCAGATTTATAAGACAAGACATTCCAACACCGCGGACCCAGATGGCCTCAAAGTCGACGACAGAATTGCTCATCGTCCAAACAACTCCATTCAAGAAATAATATCAAAGTCGCCAAAATGCCTCTCGGGGGGAAGGGCCCGACAACTATTGCTGTGCTGTGCGCGGAAATGGTCCTTGCGGCAGTCTTCATTTCCTTACGAACCTTCACTCGCAAGGTGATCAAGGGCGGCGTGGGCGCAGACGACTATCTGTTGATCGTCACTTGGGTAAGTCGACCGAGGAGAGACATTCCAATTATTACTAACGCTGTCGCCCCTGAAGGTCCTCCAGGCGACGTTTGTGGCTCTCTTCACGGCATCATCTGTGCACGGGTTCGGCCAACATGTTCATGATATCACGGCGCACGATGTCCGAATGGCTACTAAGATCGAGCTGGTGGGCCAGTTCGTCGTGTCGCTTGCCATGGGCCTTAGCAAAGCCGCGGTTGCTATGTTCTTGATGCGTATTGTTGTGGTTACTTGGTAAATCCCCATTGGACTTCACATAGAATATACCAACTCACACACTATCTTAGGCAGTACGTTATATTCGGGGTTATCCATTTTCTATTTCGGCCTGTCGTTGGGGCTATGTCTTCTTATTTAGGTTGTCTCGGGCGTCATATCACCTGAGACATGGCTCAGGGGACCCGTTATTGTCTATAAAGAGGTATTTGCTAACTCGGTGTTTTGTACAGCAAGGCTGTTCTATGGTTCTGGATCATTACAATGATGGCTTGGTCGATCTTGCTGGCGATCTCGTGCTTTGCCCAATGTACCCCAGTCGAGTCACTCTGGGATACTCGAGTGGAGGGTAAAGTATGTCCTTTGGATTTGACGCTAATTGCGTTCATTATGTGCTGTGAGTAGTATCCCTAGATACGTTGATCAAGGCTCACATTGCGATGCAGCTTGGTCCGCCGCGATGGACTTCTTTCTAGCAGCTTTCCCCTGGTGGGTTCTTTGGAATTTGAACATGCAAAGAAAGGAAAAGTTCATAATCTGCATGTCACTCAGCTTGGGGGTACTGTAAGTTGTGCCTACTACCTCACACCATGGATTTCAGAGCTAACTTCCTCTAGAGCTGGTGTGTGCGGAGTGGTTAGAACGTCTGGTCTTCAGGTGTTGAGCGAGACCGCGGATTACTTGTGTAAGCATCATATACTAAGTTATTTTTTTATTGCTAACTCTAATTGTTTTCGTAGATGCAACCGCGGACTCGGTCATGTGGACAAGCAGCGAGTTGACCGTCACAATCATTTGCGTCAGCATTCCGGTCCTAAGACCGCTGTGGGTCCGCGTTATTGGCGGCAGCGTCAGCGAACGTTACTACAAGCAGAGCGAAGAAGAGTCGGGGGGTATCATTACAATTGGGAGAATAAAGAAACAGAGAAAGCCAGAGACTGATATCCACCTGGACACGATTCCACGGCCAGATGTGAAGGACACCCACACGACAAGCGTCGAAGGAGCTTGGCATCAATCGGATACTGCCAGTGACCAGAGCATCCTTCAGGGGAGCCAGGCCATTCATAAGACTCGGGAATTCAGCCTCGCTTATGAAACTAACCAAACGCCGAAATCGTGACATTGGGAGGTATGTGGGTTCTAGTCAAAAAAGTTTGAACTATGGATTACACGGAGTAGCCGGAGTTTACGGGAATGTAATATCAGTGATATTACTTTGGGCTGCACTCTATCTTCAAGGGTGGTGTCAGTGTAGGTGGATATTACAGCAGTCATTCTGCTGCAGATTTACACATAGGAGCAGATGGCTGCAAAGAGTTAACTATTGTCGGCGAGTATGTTGTGCAGGCTGGACAACTAGTAGTTATTTATACAGAAGTTACAAATACACGAATACCTACACTTCCTACAACTGTGTGCAAAAGGGATCTAAGTTGTACACTGAGTTTATCAGGCAATGTTGTAGTTTTGACGTTGATTGATGTACATGTTTCTGGTACCGCCCCTGATATACCTACACGTAAATATACACTGCATAGTCAGCAGAACTCGATGAGACTGATACAACTGTAGAACAAATGTCATTTATCAATTCCACACACATAAAAAGATTAACCGCTTTGTTACTACAAACATTGTATGGACTATGCATTCTATTTCGTACGACCTTCAAAGAAAAGCAATCCCCATCATGATTTAGTACTACAAACTCTCATTCAGCAGGACTCACCACGGCGTAGGAGTCTAGTGTCGAGATGATTTCTGATGTAATGTAACAGATATAAAGATATCCCATCAAACGATGTAATAGTGTAAGTTAAGGCCATACCTAGACATTACCTAAAGCAACAGTCCTTCGAAACACTCGAGATATTCCAAATAGCGTGTTATCCCTGTACCTAATTAGAGCCCATCGCGGTTATAGTTATAATCCAACGTCCGTCCTACGACCAGCAGCCAGGGATAATAAGGATAAATTATTTATTGGAAAACCAGAGCGCAGGTCTCTGCTCAAGGCTTAGATATTTCAGCATAACGCATATATGCACGAACTATAAATCAGTTATCTCAGTAGACAAGTATCGATTTTTCAATTCCTACTACGTAAATATCCTGTCTACTTATGGAATTTGCCGATAGGAGTGACTAGATGGGCAGGTAGGTATGTGTGCAGTCAAAGCATCGACCAATCACCATCAGCAACTCTCTAGCGTACTTCCGGATCTGGCAACCCCTCTTGCCTTGGCTTTCATCCCGCCTAGAATCCCTAGCAGCCGACCCTACTTAGGTACATATGTACCTACTCAATATTACCTTCACCAGGGTATCACCGCCAGAAAACTCTCATGGGATAAACTGTGATCAATGGCCCCGATATTCTAGTCATCTGTCGCTTACCGTGCTCGAAACCCCACTCTAGGCATCTGTGGACCCGATGATCAGGTTCACCCCACCAGCACCAGTACCGCCATCTCACCACAACCTCATTCTGTATAATTCTAATTATATGATACGAGTAATTCAACCTCTGTATTGTGTGTAGGGCTGGTAGGTACATTGTAGTAGTGGTAGCGAGTCTACACTAAGGTATGATGTAATATTCAATGACTAAACTTAGGATTTGTAGCGATCTCTCTCCGTTGTCGGCATGACTACTTTGACCCTACCGGTTTCTATGTGACCACTGAATTTGGGTTAGGGTTGACTCCTGTTAGCCCTAAACTCGTGCTTTTGTTTCAGGAGCTTACCTTGTTTGAAGGTATCTGGTACCTGTGTGTATTTAGTTATGTATACCCTCTGTAGATGAAGAGACAACAGTCACTCGCTCCTCAATCGCACCTAATGCACGGCAAGACTGTGATAATTATAGTGGAGGGTATCTAGCATAAGTATATAATATTAATATTTCCGTGGCGGTGTATAGTCCACCTAGTAAGCGGAAATCAGAAACTAGCAGTAACTGGCGTGTTATTCACAGCTAGTATAATCTCTCCTGTCTTGGTCCCCCCCTAACTGCGAACGATTATGATAACCATTCTCGGATGAAAGAACGGTCGCTGCTTGTCGAATCACGACAGCGAAGGTCTGGTCTATATGCCTAGCCACCATCCTAAGCCTCACCACCAAACTATAAACCGCAATGGCGCCTTGGAAAACGCGCCAGAAAGCATCACCTATCCACCTATGCAATCTTCCAGTAAATTTCCGTGTAAACCCAACGCTGTGTCTACGTGCAAACAAAGGTGCCTTTGGCAGCTATCGTGTTCTTCAGAAGCCGAATAGCTGCTGTGCTCTGATAGCGGAGTGTAAATGCATATTGGGATATGTATTGGACTCAATTTAAGCGGAGCCAACCGCCAGATTTGGGTTGTTGGGGCTCGCCACCGATGCCTCCAGGGTGTGTCTGGACTGCATTATTGTCTATCCACGTCTCGATCAGCTCCCCATCCCAGCTCGACTCGGATACTCGGCGCAAGGTCCACTCGCTCTTATCGAGTGAGGCTTCTGACAGCTCTACCATGTCGGAACTTGATTCGTCGTGGTCGCCGCTGGATGTCCCGGCCTCAGACTCGTAAGTAACGGTGGTGAAGTGGCGTAAGGGCGAGGCTTTGCCACGAGCAAGACCCGGAGGCGGGCAGGCGGATCGGCCACCAGCACGGCTCTTATTGTAGTATCGGTGGTAATTAGCCTTGTTTCTCAATCGATTCCTAAGCTTGATGTTGTTCAACATGGCGTTCTGGACACACTGCTCGGACTGCCTGGAAATCGTGGTGAGAAAGGCGTCGAGCTTGTTCAGGTAGTCCGCCCCTCTCATTACGCTACGCGCCGCCTCGAGGTCCGAGAGCTTGCCGGAAGCGTTGCTGATCGTGAAGTTCTCCACGACGAGCTGGTCGCAAGTATCGACGACCAGGAAGTGCTCTTGCGGATTATGCATCCTGTGTATTCCGGTTGTGGCGTAAGGCCTTTGCCAAATTTTATCGCCCACCGTCTGTACCTTGCTGAGCTTTTCGCGAGCTTTGCGGACGTCTCCGGCATAATTTTTGATGAAGTCAGTTACAAGCTTGCGCCTAGTAGGGTACCAGGCATGCACATGCCCACTTTCCTCGTCTTCCCATAGCTTCCAATTCGAGATCCTATGTTGAGAGTTGATGGCCTGTGTCTCTTCACGAGACGTTCGCTGCAGCTCCGCATCTTTCCTCGGGTTGTATATTTGGCGAAGGAATTTCTTGCTGGTCTTGGGCCATAGTGCTCGTAGCTGTAGTCGCCCTGGTGTTTGGCGACTTCGACACTGCTTCCATTGATCGAGTCCTTTCTGGTGGTTTTCCCTTGCAGACATCGCATTCCTTCGTATCATTTGCGCCACCAGATCGGCGTTTTCCTTCCGGCTGAGCATCTTGCCTTGCATGGGTCCTCCGCAACACTTCCAATAAGAACGCTGGCTTTTTCTGCCTGATAAGGCTGTCTGTCCTCGGCCCTACTTCCAAGTTCGTATAGTTAGCAAGGCGTGGCAGGGCTTTGAAGATAGCAGTTGAGTGGAAATTGGATGAAACTTGTCAAATAATTGTATTAGGTGAAACCAAAGCTTTCATGGGTGTGGAAGGAGGAGAGGTTGGGATGTGGGTGCAAACAATTTAAGGAGGGCGGCTGGCAAGAAATGACACCTTACTTAAGCTACCTATTGTGCAAACGAATTAGGTAGCTTGCTCATCCTGCTTATCAAACTTATCAATGGATTGCCTAGAGCATTTTTGCCACGGAAAGTAAAATGTACGTACCAAACCGATAGTATTGGAAGTTGGGTGACAGTGTCCAATGTGCAATGATTGTGGGATACTCTGGCCATAGGCTGGCGACGATCCCTGGTTTCAATCTCGACTCCTAAAATTCGTGGCTTCTTAGGGCTTCTTTAAGTCCTGGTTAAACACTGAAAATTAAGGCGGAATGATTGACAGTGGCAAAAAGATGGATTTCGTCGATGTGTGTGTGTGTGTGTGTGTGTATCATGTCTGATTCTGAATATCATGAGCACTATGGGTGGTGAGTGAATAAAGAAAGCGCCAAAAGATGGTATTCTGCAGGCGGAAAAGGCAAGCTGAAATCAATGCAAGCTTGGAGAAATGTTAGCAGGGTTGAGTTTGCCATGAGTCATAGGTAAAGGCGTGTGATATGAAGTATTTAGGCATAGGGCACGAGACGAAGGTTATCGATATAAGAACTCTTTGGCCAGAACAAAAGGGTCCGTGATTTCAAGATGACCTAGGTATTGTCGGACAAGCTTCAAACAGGGTGACAACAAAATGGAATATTAAGCTTAGCCAAAAGTCACAAGTTGCTGACTACATGACCGATTTACCAGGTCGAATGTGATGTGAAGAGTCGTTGGACAAGTATGGGCTTACGGGTCCAAGGCGAAACCATCGCAGCAATAGTCAAACCTTCTATTGGAAATCTTAGGGCAGCTCTGTATTTGGGAAAGATCAAGCGAAAGGGAGAAAGGATGGCCTATATATCATTCTTAGACTAGAACGGCGCCTGCTGTTAGAATGAAAAGGGATAGGATTTGGTCCTTCTTGAAATGCTAAGTTACCAAAAATTCGACAAGAAGGCCAAACAACATATAGCGTACTTGCACCAACCCTTTACAAGTTTACAATGGAAGGCGTAAAAAAACTTACAAACACAGTGAATAATCGTTCATGTGAGTAGCCGTTGTTTGGCGGCCTCGTTTTGTTTTGCATTGGTATTTGATGCCTTTTTTAGGAGTCACAAGGGACCTGATGCTGAAGGTGTAGAAAGATCGAATCTAAAGTGATTGACTACCGATAATGTCTTCTTGAAGTAACTTTCCTAGGTATTTGCTTGCGTCAAAAGTAAGAATGTAGGCAAACTCGCGCAATGCCATGAAAGGGCCCAATGATGAAACATAAGTAAGCCTTTCATGTGGGGTGAGCAACGCCCTGAAGATAACGTTTTCTAGATTTAGCTTTATTACGAGATTAGTTCTATCGTGAAATTTCCCAGCTAGATTAGACATATCAACTCCTCTAGTCATCTTTAGCAGGTGCTGAAGTTATGTGATTTGCATAGAGGTGTACAAGATATAAGATTCTTTGAATAAAGCCTTGCGCTCGTGAATCTATTCCTACCTAGGTTGGTCCTAGGTTGGTGTTAGACTTGCACAATAATATTATAAGATAAAGCTCGAAAACTGCTATCGAGTCTATAGTGGAATGTCGTGATTTATAGCCTTGTATTAGAAGATCGGCTGCTTGAACAGCCACCGAATATCGCCGAAATCTTCTAAGCAAGCGTGGGATTATAATGCTTAGAAGAAACAAGAGGCAATATATTAGGCATTATGGTATATATGATCCTCAGGCTTGTCATGGGCAGCTGCACAGTGATGCATGGGATTCTCCTTTATTGCCGTAGGATGCCTGTTGAACTGGTCAAAATACCTAATCCTAACCCATGGCTCATGCCAACCTGTTCGTGGTTCAACTCACACCGATTATAAATCCCCGAGACAATCATATAGGCATAACAATACTAGTTTTCATTAGTATCTTGGGTAGATAATGCACAAAAGGTAAATAGAACAGTAAAACTCATACCCGTACTAAGCTGTGGGCAAGGAGATTTTTCTCATCGAGGTAGGCAACCTCAGGCAGGGCGAAGAATCCCAGAAGAAACACAAAGACATGAATTAACCAAAGAAGAGTCGCTAGAGATCATAGGCGTTCTCGCATTGGAGGCTGTAGAGCGTGGTGTTTTGTGAAAACGGCCATGCTCAGATTCATAGTTTCGGGGTCGTTTGGTCGTAATTCTTCTCCCAATCGTCCTGCAGCCCGCGCAGACACTCAAGAACTTTTGGACCAGCCTGATCAAGGATAACCATCTTTTGGTTATCCGTCATCTGTCTAAGCACGTAATCGATGATCGGGACGGGGCCCTCACGTTTAGGTCGACCGATCCCAACAGAAATGCGCGACCACCGGGCGCCGGGAAACTGAGAGATCTTGAGATGATTCAGAGTGCTCCTGACACCGTTGTGTCCCCGGGCACTTGTCTTCCACTTCCTAACCTTGACGGTTCCGAAGGCTTCCTCGAGATCGTCGTGCACGACTACCAGACTCAGCTCCCACGGCCTCAGGTGGTTTCTAGCTAGCATTTGCTGCCAGGTCAACGAGACCCAGGGACCGCTCAGATTCATCATGGTCGGACTCTGTATCATGGTGTAGGGCCGGCCCTCCGAGGCCAGGCACCGTTTATTGCCATAATCTTGCTTCGTGAAAGGCGGTTGCGGTTCCCCGTTCGCCCTGAGCACTGCTTGTACGGACTTGAGCACGAGGTGGCCAGCGGAGTGAAGGGACTCATAGTACGGTGCCTGATTGCCCAGACTGACAATCAAGAAGCGTGGGTTGAACATGGAACCATTAAGTCTTTAGGCAATGAATATGTATTTTGTAGCTGTTGGTTGAAGGAAGCAAGAAAGAAATTCGAATTATAAGTGGAGAAAATCATAGACAGCTTGTAGCCACAGAACAAGCAAGGATCAGTTTATGTACGCAGGTACGTACAGAATTGGCTGTGGCTTACTGATCCGTCATCCGTCTGGGCATCGTCCTTGCCCCCTGCCTACGTACTCTGGTACTGTATTAGTAGACGCTAGCAGGCACTAACCTTAGTGGGTAGTGGGGGGGGGGGGGGATGTGTGGCGTATTGAGGATGCTGACGTCGTCTCAAATTCATTATCACGGTCTTGGCTACGAGCTCAGCCACAACACATGCCCGCCTAATACCTTAATGCCTGCCCGCCCACCTATCAACAGACAACCAACTCACCAACTCCTACAAAACACCAACAATTCCTGAATTCGTCGCCCTTCCCGAGATTACGCAAGAATTCCTCCGAATTTCCCGTACAGATTCTATCAGCGATTAAGGAAACAACACCGCGAAAATGTCGTGGGCAGGTATGGCGCCGACAATTAGGCACAAATCCCCTGTGATCGACAATGGCGTCGCTGATCCTCACCGTTTTAGGATTCAAGAAGAATGTCAACCGTGCGACGACGCAGGTCATGATGAAGACCGGCCATGTCGAGAAGACGAACGATCGTGATTACGAAGTCGAGGAGCGACGGTTCCGAACCATGGAAGCCGCCTCGTTGCGACTCCAGAAGGAAGCAAGAGGATACCTAGATTCCATACGGGGTAAGCAAGTCCGGCGGGGACAGCAAGTAGGTGGAATGGCAGCGTGCTAAACGAAGCCTCTTGCAGCAATGACCGCCTCGCAGATGCGCATAGCCGAGACGATAGATGCGTTCTACGGCGATGCGGGAGCGAAAGACGGCGTCAGCAGAAGCTATAAACAGGCGGTGGAAGACCTAGATACAGAGACGATAAAAGCGTTGGATGGCCCATATAGGTAAGAGGCTTGAGGAATGCGCCGGGTACGAGAGAAGCTGACAGCGCCCAGAACAACGGTGTTGGAGCCTATTTCCCGATTCTGCAATTATTTCCCGGATGTCAACGAATGTACGGGACCCTTGCCGGCATATTCCTAGTCACTGCCGCTAACGCAGACCCTAGGCATTAAGAAGCGCGGCCACAAATTGCTGGACTACGATGCGCTGCGAGCCAAGGTCAAGAAGCTGGCCGAGAAGCCCGATAAGGATGTCACCAAACTGCCACGTACCGAGAAAGAGATGGAGATCGCGAAGGCCGCCTACGAGCAATTGAACGAGCAATTGTCGACCGAACTACCTCAGCTAATCGATCTGCGAGTGCCGTATCTCGACCCTAGCTTCGAAGCCCTTGTCAAGATTCAGCTCCGGTTCTGCGCTGAAGCCTACAGCAGAATGGCACAAGTCCAACAGTACTTGGACGCGGACACTAGGGAGCAGTACGCGCAAGGTCACCTAGACTCGAGAGTAGAACAAGTCTTACAAGAGATCCGGGAACTCAGCATCAGTGGAACTGTCTAACGTAACGCGGTCGGGTTAAAAAACACGGAGTCAAAAGGGCTTATAGAAGTGATCTTCTGGTACGACTGGGTGTTTTGTATGTGAATTACTAACTATATGGACCGCGGCTATTGTTTGATACCAAGACGAACATGGACGCTGCGAATGGGCATCCCGAGTACATTCACTTTGTTCTGTGTATTGTATCCCCTAATCGACATTTATAAATCTTGATATAATTCGGATGATGTCTTACAATATATATTCTTTCGCTTTTATCACCAGAGACCAAGAGAACAAGAGAAATAGCCTACTCTCGAGCACCGGGTGTCTTCAACAGTTGCAGTCTTTCAAGCAAGGGACAACGTCTCACAAGTGCTTATTGTTATCTTAGGAATTGGAGATACGGTCTTTGCATCACTCACGAGGCTCAGCGCGAAGCGGTTCGATGGGTCAAAATGACCATCACTGAGTGGTTAGCAGCCTCTGCCATATGGTTTGATCATTGCGAATTTCTTCGCGCGGTCAAATTTGCTAAAAGAGGGATATTAGATCATCAAATTTGATAAGGGGTCGCCCTAATGAAGGGACATTTGCGTCCAATCAGGCTGTTGGTTTGAGAGCGCTTTTTCTTTCAAAACTTCTCCGGTCATATTTTCATGAACTGTAACTATCAGTACCATAGTTTTGAGCCAAGGGTTGTTCGAGACAGGACTTACCATAAGCCTCGCCTACCACGGCGTACGAATCGCCCTCGGGTCTCAATACCATGGGAAAATTGCAACCGGCAATGACCGCGATGACATCTCCCGACTGCGTCTGGGCGGGCCCAATGCAGAGGTGGCCGATTTTGCTGACGAAGAACCGGCGCCACTTCATGATATTCTCGATAATCGGCAATTCTAGTTCATCATCTCTATATTCATCATACCACGACCGGCCTCTGAGAACCTTCTTCAACACGCCCATGTGAAGGGTCCCGGCGAATAGGGAATCTCGCAGCGGTTCTGCGTATCGTACTACAGGAATGCTGTCCTCAATTATTTTGTCTGCCGGCGCGTCGTCACCGTACGCAGGCCCAATGCGGTCGACACTGCTTAGGACGAGGCCTCGGACGTGCATGACGGTCAGGTCGTCGCTGAAGCGCGCGGATGCCTTGCTGTCCCCCGACGCGGAGTACCCGTGGCCGTGGAATACGAAATGGTCGGACGACCCGGAATAGTACAACAGGATCTGCATGCGCGAGCCGTTGATGAACAGCGCGGGGCGGTGCTCGTTCGCTTCCCTTCTCCAATCCGGGACCCAGGACGGGAGGCCGCTCCGCCGCTCGACGCCGTTGGCCGCGAGGAGAAGGTCGAGGCTGTCGTCCGTGGCGATGATATGGGATGCGACTTCTTGGTAGACCCGTTGGAAGGACTTGGCGTAATCGATTTCCGGCAAGAAGGCGCTGCTTTTTCCGGCCTCGCGGCCATCCTTGCCGCCACCGCCGACTAACCCAAGCACGGCGTACACCTTGTCCCTCGGGTCGCTGGACTCCCTATCCCAGATGTTCCATAGCAGGTCCGCCAGGCGGCTGCCGAGCAGGCGCTTCTTGGAGATGTGGATGGCGAGGCCGTAGCGGCGCTTGAGCGCCGTCCAGAGCTCCCACCGCCGCGTCTGCTTCACTAGGTACCCTATGTCGTCCCAGGACTCGTGGTAGTCCATGGCGTCGGTGAAGACGTCCCACTCGAGCGTCGAGGCGCCGCACTGCAGCACCGTGTTGCGCGAGAGCCAGACCTCCTGCACCACCCACGTCCGCGACCACCACGGCCGCGCCAGCAGCGCGTCCAACGCCTCCCAGTCCGCCTGCCGCGCGTCAGTGAAGAACTCGCGGTATTTGTCACAGTCCCCCAGGTCGTAGTGCAGGATGGGAAATCCGGTCATAAGGTGGTGGCCCACCCGCTTGATATTTTCGTCCCATTCGAAGAAATGCCGTCTCAACCTTGACGATTCAGTATCTTCTTCCTCGGAAGGGGGTTCGGGCGATGAGGATGGCTTTTCATCTGGTCTCTCTTCTGGCTTTTCTTCTGGCGTTTCATCTGGACTTTCGACTTGACTCTTGTCTGGCCTTTCTTCTGGCCTTTCTTCTGGCATCTCGTCTAAACTTTCGTCTGGTCTCTCGTCTGGCGTCTCGTCCGGCCTTTTGGCTGGACTTTCGGCTGGACTTTCGGCTGGAGTTCCGACCGGAGTTCCTGTTGAACTCTCAGTTTGGCCTTCATCCGGCTTGGGTTCAATTTCCGGCCGAGCTGAGCAGTCGGACGGATCGAACGTCGCTGAAGACGGTTGACTTGAAACGGGGGAATCAGCAGCCTCTTGACTGCTGGAGCCCGACGATTCCGATTTCTCTGTGGTTTCAGAGCCGGCATCCACGTCGCGATCCGCCTCCGTATTCACTTCGGGGTGCGTAGCGCCAGCATCACTCGCCTTGCGTTCCTTATCGCGACTTACAGCCTCGTCTATCTGGTGTTGAACACGAGCGTAGAAGTTATTCGTGACCATCTCCCTCAAGAACCGCATGGCACGCTTACTGTCCTCCGTCTCCTCGCCGATCCAAGCGACCACGAGCTCCGCACCGCGGTAAATCTCCTTCATGCAAGCGACTTGTGCGTTCCGCTCGGCCGTGTCGGCCTGGTTGATGCAGATCGCGTCAATCCAAATCCTGCGCGGCGCGTCAACCCTACGGAGTCCGCGCAGCGCCTCCTCTAGCCCCTTTGTGATACCGAAATCCCGGTTGTTCAGGGTGATGTTGGGGCCCGAGGCGTCGCCCCACGCGTATGAGAGAGCCTCATACTTGGGCGAGTCTTTCAGCGAGAACTCAGAGATGGTGCATTGTAATGGCGAGGGCGGGTCTCCGGGCAGGATGTCAATGAGGCGGAAGTGGTCTGCAGATTGCAGAGGTGTAAACGTATATAACGATTCGGACATGGTCGACAGCCGCCAAATGAGATTCTAACTTACAAAATTCATGAAGTTGTGAAAACAGGCTATTTACATTGCCCTATGAGCCCCCCTGTGCGGGCGACGTGTGTTTAAATCATCACTTGGTGTATTGCAATGATGTCGATACCCATCAAGGAGGCACAGCCTCAAAAGAATCATCAACAAGCTAGCGTTACATATGTGATGTAAGACCTATGCACATAGCCACCCTCCTAAACTATTCTAGATCCTACACTCGAGCTTGTTGGATAAAAGACGAGATCACGAGCAATGATGTTGTGTTAGGCTCGGTTAGGCATCATTTTCATTTGTAAGTAGAGCGATCTCATGTGAACATAGTGACATCGCAAAGCATGACGACCAGAAAGAAACGAGTAGCATTCATTCAAACGATGATGACAAAAAAATTATGTACCAACAGGGAATTAGGAACCCTTGATATCCTGCACTTTCAACATGATAAGCAGGCAGTATACCCCTTAAAGATATAGAGCCCCCCTTTTTCGATTAGCTGCATGACTGCATGATGCAGTTAGATAGCATCTGCCTCTAGACACAACACACTTGCAGTAGTTTAAAATATCCTTAGCTACTTGGTTCAGATGTGTCTAATTTACCGACTATCCGCCTCGGTCCGTCCTATTCAGCCCAACCTGCGATCTTACGGACCGATATATGTCTAACTCCACTAATCCGTTGCACCCCTTAGATGATGTCTCTAACGCCGATTAGTCGTTGCAGCATACACAACAGCTGATGTTTTCAAACCTGTAGCATTGTTTGCAATGAATCGGACTCCAGGACAAGCACTCAATCCATGCCTACCTCTTGTTACAAGTTGAAGGCACTCATGCATTAAGCAGCCTTGCTCATACCCAGTAAAGGCTAATTTATATTGATTCCTACCCAACGTATACGTTATAGAATAGCCAATGTCGGAGGACGCGCAAATGCATCCCCAACCACTACCAACTAGGGCAACCAGGAAAAAAAAAAAAAAAAAAAAAAAAAAAAAAAAAAAAAAAAAAAAAAAAAAAAAAGAAGAAGAAGAAGAAGAAGAAGAAGAAGAAAAAACCGGGTTCGTAGCATACTTTGAACCAGTATATATTGGCTTATGTCTTATAGACAGAATTTTAGCCACCCCATTTACAAATACATCCTAGACTTATCAACGCCGCAAAGGATATCATGCTGAGGGTTATCAACTAAAAGCTTCAAAAACAAGACCTTGCCTATACAGTGAATGCAAGTCAACTTATTGAGTCAAGTCAAGGAATTCCTCCCCTGATTTATTACACATGCTATACATATACAGCGGGTTATCTGATTGGCGAGTAAATAACTGTTTTAGCGATCGTTGTAAGTTGAGAAACTCTTTGGCCTGACTTGACTCGATAAAGACGCGGAAGTGTGTTATTGCCTAATGTATGTTAGTCGACATTGGTAATCAACACTGGTGTAAAATTAGAGACTAGTAGTACAAGATGCAGATTGTGACAAGACACTTATGGATATCCGAATTGGCAAAAGGCTTAATGCAGGGCTTAACTAGCTAGATTGATAAGAAGAAAGCCAGAGATCAATAACTTTATTTCATGTACCTGTTTTTTTTTTTTTTTTTTTTTTTTTTTTTTTTTTTTTTTTGTTCTGTTACGCAATATCACTCAGAACTAAATATTGCCAAAGCCTTTATTACCAAATTGAACGAGTCCAACCAGATCCCTTACTTAGACTTACTAAGATTTCCTCTTTTAATAGATGTGGATTTATAAGCTACGGGCCGATCCGGGACTTGGCTTCATTTAGGACATTGTCCGTGATATGTAGCTCTAATCCCTGTGTATTTTACGCATTAATATCTGTGTTAAATAATGAGGGGGTTCATAATAGCGGAACATCCATGATATTAACGAGACAACAAAAGTGTGACCTCTGTTAAGAGAATAGGGTCCGGACCCTTACTCATACAAGTGTAACCCCGCAACGGAGATAAGGGAAGTAGCTAACTAAGATAGGCCTGACAATATCGTGGTAATGCGACTAGGACTGATATCGGAGGGTATAAAAATAACGGAGGATTGTTGGTGACGAACCATATGCAACTCATAGTTATTATACGAATATATGTCTAGTATGCTGTAATAAATACTTCACTACACTCAATAAAAATATCACGACATGAATGCAAATTTCTATAAGGCTAACTTTACACAGAAATCCTTCCCGAAGGATGTACCTATCAAATAAATCAACCAAATAATCCCGATGGGGATAGCGGGTATATGTGGACTAGACAAGGGACACCCGGTCTCTCACGCCTCAGCGGGGAGACTTAGTATCCGACTGTGGCGTATTTGTTTGCCTTCGTCACCTAGATATCGTCTGCTAGCATAGCTATACCTTCGAGTCAGTATTGCTATTAACTCCGAATACTACGGCGGGGAGAGCTTACCTCCAGTGCAGATTACCCAACGCGACGTTGCGGCAGCCATCAATATATTTGAGAACTTCCTTGTCAATTTTCTCTCCCCACGTCGGCAACTCCGCTAGAGCTCTGTACCAGCGCCGGTAAGCATCTTCGAGCATATGTCCGATCTTGTCGACAGCTTGCTGAGTTGTATATCCTTGCTCCCTGAAGAGAATAATAATATTGTGCTCGACTCCTTGCTCCTAGAGGACTTCTTAGTATATAAATTACCTAGGACGTTGTTGTGTGATGTGCGCTTACCAGGTCCTTTCGGTAGGAAAGGAGATCATTCACGCTACGCGTTGAATGTTAGCTTATTTCTCTTAAAACTAGCTAGAATTTACTTACAGGATCACTAGGTCGGATGCGACCTCCTCACAAATCCCAATAGATGGATGATCTATAATCTCCTGTGGGAGATCGA
The DNA here is from genome assembly GCA_022376535.1 of Xylariaceae sp. FL0662B. Lineage (NCBI taxonomy): Eukaryota > Fungi > Ascomycota > Sordariomycetes > Xylariales > Xylariaceae > Xylariaceae sp. FL0662B. Next base: position 157,603 of record JAJJKD010000087.1, read on the forward strand.
TACCGTGAGCATACCTGGAATTTATGTGTAAGTATAATCGCTGCAAGAAAGAGTATAAGGGCCCTACTCGATGAGCGAGAACGATGGGTAGGTGCCAATCGAGCCCCTCCGGAAGTTCATATACTCCTCAACACTGAGGATGCTAGAGTTCTGTTTCACGCCGACCTGACTGAGTACTCCTAAACAGTATTGCCGAACGCGACTCTTGTAACGTGCCTGAAGTGCTAGTGCTTACTTTAGCTTTTCGTAATGAACTAGTAGAGCAGAAAGCTTACGTCGAGAGGATCTCTATGAGTAAGTTAGTACAATACGACATCCTTCTAAAGTAAAAAGACAGAAATGAAGGAAGAGAAGACATAGGGAAAAGTTCGTCGGGGACACTAACCTCTCTATATCTGAACCACGTATGTTGAAAGACGTGTCTTAATGGATTCTCTTCGAGGGTCACTATGGGATGTACATCGTCTAGTAACGCCAATGTATAGATGATTTCTTCTGCCGCCTTGACAGGATCGCTGTTCAAATGGCCCTCGTCGAATTCTAGTGCACAATTCATAAGAAACGGTTCGCATCAAGGGTTTATTGACATCACCTCACGGTCATCAAACGCAAAAACCTAGGTATTGCAAGTATTATTAGTATAGTCTTCATATATGATTACTATCAAAGCAAAACATACCCAATGGTGCCAGTCAATCATGACACGAAGAGCTATATCGTCAGCCTTTGGGGCCCATATAGCATTCATATAAGCAAAGTCAGCCTGTGCATTTTTTCGGGCTTTTTCTTCGGTTAAGTTGAAGACCCTATTCATGAGTCAGTATAACATTCGTCATTTCCGTTGAGACCGGAAACGAACCTCGAGATCCAATTGTCAGCCTCCGCCTTAACCTTCTCATAGTTCGGATTCACTACCGGGTCAACGGACATGATGGAAGAGAACAAGTCAGGTAAATGGACTGAGAAGCTCTGCGTGAGATCCTGGCTGTCTCCTGACTCGCTTCCATAAGACGACGGGGGCGTATCCGGCCGATACGACGCCTCGAAAAGAGGTGACTCGGATGGAGATGGACTCATTTCAACAACTGAAGGCATTTTGGTCTCAGAATGGAACTGGTTGAGGGATATTGTGTATATCGGATGATGAGGGGAAAGTCTAGCTATTACTATATGTATAGTATCTGACTCATATATGTTCAAAATAGTGGATCTAGTTACGCGCTTCAAGATTGTGTGAAGCTTCTGTCAGTGTCATTTGACACGTCCTTCGGTCGAATCAAAGGCTCACGAAACGTTTAGAGGGTCCCGTGTAGATGGTTAAGGTATCTATGATCTACCGACTAGTGTACATAGAACTCCACCAGTACTTTGGATTGGCAAATATAAATAGCGTTGCGCTGATAATGGTAAATAACTCGAGTTCCTCGTTAATAGCGTCGACAGGGAGTGCAAGGAAGTCCGTCGGCAACCGGGATCGTAGAGCTCGAAGCGGAAAATGAGCTGTATAATTAGCAAAAACATAAAATAAAAGCTAGAAAACCATCACATTCATAAAATATGTCATTGAATTCAAGTCACTAGTTTTAGTCGGATTAAAATTTCTCGAGGCATTTATTACAATTCTAGAGAATGAAATGTAATATTCAAAAAGGTTAATAATAGCAGTTAGGTAAAATAACGGTCAAGGAATATAGTTATGAGAAAGTTGCTTCCATTTACAAATCAAATATCATACTCGCGTATACCCATTCTACTTTACCATATACTGTTTAGTCTTGGCAGACCATAGCCACCTACACAATCCCTTCAATCGCTTTGATAGGCACGTGCCAAAGTTGCGGTCTCCAATCTTAGGCCGTAGACTTCAGCTTCCAAGACTACTAGGAAGATGCCCCTCAGTATTATGAATCCGCCCCCTCATGTTAGGCATCGAGAATATTCATAAATATCGGCCTGATTGGTTTCGAAAGTCATGAGAACCTCATGTAACTGATTAGTCGAATTCGAAAGACGGGATATCCTCCTATCTTAGCTAAGCGCATATTCCTCCGACGACCCCATATGCTGCCCGATTCCCCACTTGCCAGATCTGGTATGCCAACGCTGTAAGACGATTGGGTCTTTCACCGACAATCCTTTCTCGTCACAGTCACATCGTCACATTGTCGCTAAAGGAACTTGTCTGTGTCCACCAATGTTAATTCGCAAAAACGACACCGAATGCGTGGGATCTACTGGCACCGATGTGATGTGGGCTTATCTGCCGTTGTGTCGCTCCGTTCCGGCGGCAAACGATGGCAGATCTTGAATATGTCCGAGTTTTGAAAACTCGGTATGCTGTTCATTTTCGTAGTTTGACATCATGTGCCCGAAGAGTCCGGACTCTAAGGCTGAAGAAACAACACTTGATACGATCTCGGCAGTCCTGACATGGGTAGTGATAAGCGGCACTAAGAGGATTCCTGCACACGTGGTACCTCTTCCATTATTAATGTGATTCTTCTTGGTCGATATTTGCCGGTTGATATTCGCGGTTGATATTTGCCGCATTGCTGAAACTTTCTCAATATCACATCGAAGCTCTTCTGTCTCAGTCTTTTCGAAGTTAATACATGTTAGAATACTAGAGAAATGACTTACCTAGGCAACATGAACGATTTCGCAAACCACGTTGGCCTCAACGTCCCCAGAGAACATCGATTACGTTACTTCGTGATAGTACTTACCGCCGTATCGATACTATGGTGTCTCGGTCTTGCAATATACAGACGTTTTTTCCACCCGCTGAGGAATATCCCAGGACCCTTTCTAGCGACCATTACGGGATGGTACGAGTTTTATCAAGATGTGATCCTTGACGGGCAATTTGCCCATGAATATAAGCAACTGCATGAAAAATACGGCAAGTGAAAAGAGACTTACAACCATGCCATGTCTGGTGAAATATTGCTTACATTCACCAAGGCCCGGTTGTTCGAGTCTGTCCTAACCGAGTGCATATCGACGATCCGCAATACTATCGAGAGTATGCTATGAAGATGAAACCTATTGAACTGTTAACACATAGAATTTGTTTTATGCTGACATTGAGAAAAGAGTGTATGTCGAGAAAGGCGATTCCTATAAGAAAGACCCAAGCTTCTACAAAGCCGGTGGAGGCATCGAGCAGTCAATCATTATGTTGCTCGACCCCCAAGCCCACCGCCAGCGTAAGGAAATGATTCGCTCGATGTTTTCCCCACGATTCATGGAAGAGATAGCCCCTGACGTTGAGGGTGTCATCGGGCGTGCTCTGAGTCAAGCAAAGCTTTCCCATACCCTAGGTGGTCCCTTGGACATCCAGCGTGTATACCAAGCCATAACGGTATATTGATAGTCCTTGAAGTGATTCGTGTCCAAGTTGCTCACTTTCCGAATTTTCGAACAGGTCGACACGATTATGGGAATTCTCTTCGGAACCAGCTTGAATCTCGTAGACGTTGCACTGGAACCTAAGAAGCCACAGTTTCTCAAATCGATGGACATGTTCGCCGACAATTTCTTGTTGACGAAACATCTCCCGATTCTTAGCGCTATCGCGGTACGATTACCCTTTTGGCTCGCTGACAAGCTCGTGCCGGGCTATGCAAGATTTCGAGTTGTACGTAGCTCCTACCCCCTGAAGCTCACGCGAGCTCCTAACGCCACGTTCCCCTGAAGCAATGTCGCGATTGGATCGATGCGATTGATGCACGCAATAAGAAAGGAGTATATGTGACAGAGCTGGGTCGTCCAACCATATTTGACTTGCTGCTTAATCCGAATCTAGAGAAGGGCCATAAGCCACTGAATAAGGAAATTCGTGAGTAATACCCAAGACGGGGAAGCCAGGCTAAGTGATTGCTGACCATGGTACCGCAGTCGTCGATGAAGCTTTCGCCTTGTGTTTTGCAGGGACCGATACGACAAGCTATGGGCTTAGTCTAGCGACGTTCTACCTCCTCAAAAACCCAGATAAGCTGAGGGCTCTGAGGCAGGAATTAGAGACTCTGCAGACAAACCCAGCTGGCTTGTTTGAGTACCGCGACGTTTTGAAACTACCGTATCTGGTTAGTTCTTTCGTGTATGGTAGCTATAAGGCAAACGATATGCTCACGACGGGATAGACTGCTGTTGTTAAAGAGGCGCTCCGCTGCTCTACTCCAGTCGCCGGTATCACCCCTCGTATTGTTCCTCATGAGGGCGCACATGTTGGCGGGTACTTCCTGCCCAAAGGAGTAAGTCATTATGTATTCTCAACGCGACTCATATCACGTACTTTGGATCTGACAAGCCCATTCCAAACTTCAGACCATAGTCTCCCAGACACTTCATACGGTCCATCACAATGAGACCGTCTGGCCTGAAGCGGACAAATTCATTCCCGAGCGCTGGTTAAACGGAGACCCTAAGGAGCTAGATAAGTTCTTTGTCACGTTTGGTAAAGGACCACGATCCTGTCTCGGCAGCAAGTAAGTATCTTCCTTGTTCTACTAACCTTCTTCCGAGTTTCTTAACTAATACGGGATGGTTTGGGTTGGAAGCATCACTTACCTCGAAATGTATCTCACCATCGCCAACTTTTTCAATCAGCTCGATATGACACTGTACCACACGAACGAGATCCGCTGGAGGGATAGTGCCGCTGCCCGGATTTGTGAGCACGTCAAAGTGACCGTGGATAATGTCAGGGAACCTCACAAGTGATCAGCCGAGCTCGGCTGATTGACCTGGCTTTCGTATGCAGCAGATGTTGCTAAAGTCAAAGGGGGATGATGGAATTGGAGAAATTTCTACTCACCCAAGATTTCAACAGAAGTAGTACCTGAGTCTGGTTATTTCGTGCGAGTCAAACGCAACATGGCTAAGGAAGCGAGTCCCTGGTGGACCTGATTGACTGCAAATGAGTGTTTTTTCTTTGGAAGTGATTAGCTAGGTACTGAAAGACTGTATGTATCCTTTTGAGAATCAGTCAGCTATATACAACATGATTCCCAGTGCTCGCGCAGATTATCTGTAAGTAGAGGGATGCCTGCAAGGGCATAAGGTAATTCTTGTAGAATCCATCAAATGATAGGCCATGCGTTGGTGTGCGTTGCAATGTTTCGAATACCTTGAAACTGGGACAGCATCGTTATATCATCTCTAATAGTTATAGAGCTTTCCCTGGTGGATGATTCTTTCCATCACTGTATTCAACTGTGATCGTCCTCGTTTGCACGATAGCGTCGCTGTCCCGGACGTGTGATCTTGGGTCCCAAGTCCGATTCTCACTTAGTACTACGGATTCGTTCGACAGCGAGTCACTATGAGTTGTTGTTTCCTTGACGGTCGCGATGGCTGGCTCCGTCCTACTTAGAATCTTCATATCGTAGGCTTGTCCATCTTCATCACTGAGGCGCTCCTCATCTGTACGGGCCCCGGACTTCCCGTGGGCATAGCCGCCGCCACCAATTGTTTGCACGTCCCGTCGATAATTGTCTTTTGAGTTATCGTAGGTTCTCTTATAGCCTCTTGACGACATCTCGCCAAAGATTCCAGGTGCCACATGGCGGAAAAAGCCCTTTAGAGTGGGAAGTGTGGCACAAGCGATGAGGAGGTTTATCTCAGCAATTCTATAACCAGGAAAAATATCAGTGTCGCCTTTGGAAGAGAAACAAGAAAAGGGGGGCGAGGGGCTTAGAAGCAATGCTAGCAAGACTCACGACACAATGATAGGTGGTGGGACAACCCATGTTTGGTCTGTACTGGTAAAATTCGGGAGAAGTAGCATAATAATGCGAACAATTCCCGTGATAACAGTGCTGTCCCTTGTCAGTCTATTTGCATTTGATGCTGTCGTTATCTTGTAACCTACACGAGCCCAAATGCGAAAACCCCAAGGATCCCGACCTTTTGAGCCCTCGTAATTCGCAGTTGCACTACCATTGGGATGGGAATTATAAATAACAAGACATCACTAACCGTGCCAAAGGCAACCTGTGACACGTAGATAGAGGGCCTATCGAGACAAGAACCGGTCGTGAGGGTGATATCCCAGCTCTTCTGCACGGGAGTGCAGGCGAAGAGAAGAGCAAAGAATATGGCAATATTATAGCCGATAATAAAAGCTATTATGCCAGCAATACTCCATTTCCACCACCACTGAGGTGAAAGCGAGCGATAGAAGAGCGCCAATGCTAGCTTTGAGAAGGCGACTAAAGGACAGAACAATATAGGGGTTATGAAGAACATCTGGGTATGGAATCAGTTCTCATACTCCCTAGAGCTAACACCAACTATCTAGGAAATACAGATAAGATAAACCGAGACTCACCTTTGCAAACTCCGCAAACTTTTCCAGCGGTATCTCCCATGCATGAACTCCAATAAGCCCATCAATAAACGCGTCTATAGAACATAGCAGTGAGCGTACGGTTCTTAATATGAGGGGTTCTATGACCGAGAAGAAGAACTCACATAACAGCAACCCCTGGGTGGCAAGTGATGTGGCTTCGGCTAGAATGACCATGTCTAGTAAACCTATCAGTATATTCCTTCGAAGACCGGATGCTTCAGTGCTGAACTTACACACTTCAATATCCACTCTCCTCCTCAACCATAACTTTACATATAGATTCTGTCCTAGAAAAAGGTGTGACACGATCATCCCGACAGAGAAAACTAAGTACATGGCCGTAGTTCCATTGCGTTTAGGATTCACAAAATCGACTTCCACCCCTTCAGGTGGCGGGATCGCAACGACGACTCCATCTACAACAGACATGGCAGAGGTCTGTTTCCGAAGGTGGAAGGAAGGGGACGCAATTTACCAAGAAGAACTGATGCTGGTCTGTGAATTCTATTTCTGACAGTTCAGAAGCGCTGTTCATTAAATCTGATTACATGCGTACTTTCTCCCGGCATATGTAAGGCACGGCATTGTCTCAGATCATCGGTAGGTTCTCCTGAAGGGGAGTATCGAAGAAATTTCCATGCATGTTCCTGTCACTATTGGGGTAGGTCGGTAGTTCTGCAGCAGAAAATGGACCCCTGCACTGCTACATAAGTTCGATAAGCTCCAGAGATATTGCATTTGCATCGACGGCTTTTGCATTGAAGACTGGGATCATGGTGTCTCTTCTTCCAGACTACTGGGTGACCCGATAGGTGACCCGAGGTGACGAGCACGTTCGGACCTCCATTAGCCACACCAGAGTGGGTTGTGCCTGAATGGCGTTACATAGCGACATTCGTCACAATGGACCCTGTCACGGTCTTGTCCAATGACAGGACGTTGCCCAAAAACACCACGCCAGCTATTGCCGTGAACTTTGATTCGACTAAATATCACATTATATAATATCACCCATCATCTAATCTCGCCAAAGCATACAGGGTTAGCAAGTGATATCTCTTACGCGTAGTGAAGTGAATTATGCAAGCTAGATCTCATCCAGGCACATCTCGGCATTGAGTGCGGATCTTAACATACAGGCATCTATCTCTCCTTGCACCTGCTTACACCTCCTTACACCTTGCCTTTTCATCCTTGGAGCATACTCATGAGTAGGGATTTTACGAGATCACCTACATATCACAGCCCGAGGCATACCAGCCAGGTGCCAGGGTAGAAAATCGTTACGGAGTACGACGGGCTCACCAATCTACAGTGTACACGCAATGCGTACTATGTGGTACGGGCCAAGGGGGCATAGCCCAATGAGAATAGTATTTAGATATGCGGTTGGTTGAAGTTGCAGGTGGTGGCTGTTGAACATTCCAGCTCACAGACGATTTTGCTCCGACGCCCAATTTTCCCGCGGGGGATCGCTTGTCTGTGCGACTATTCTACTTATGCCGCGTGCACCGTCGAAAGATTTCTTCTGACGTGCTGATATACTTCCCGTAATCCGTTATCACATTGATCCAGGTCAAGGCAATGCATACACAGCAGAACGAAAAGTCCACGGTGATCAGGGCTCTGGGCCCTCTGTAAGTAGAAACAATCAGTTCTCCCTCCATATACCTCGAGCACTAATCCGAATTGCTCCAGTGAAACGTTTATCTCCGCTCACCATTTGCTAAGGACAGCCTATCGTACGATAGTTACTGGTCGATATGCTGTCCCTGCCCATTCATCGCCTCAGGCGCTGGCGCGTATCTTGGAACGAGCAGTAGCTTTGACGATCCTCGAGCATCCACTTCTAGCAGTTGGCCAAGCCGACGAAGACTCCAAACAACCTTCTTGGGTTCGCCTTAAGCAGATCGACTTGGGCGACATGATTATCTGGGCACAAGCCCCTGGCTCTGAGGATTACGCCCAGTTTCTGGGGCAGATCCTGATGCAGCATCACGACACTCCATTTACAGATCTTGATACCGTCCCGGGCTGGCGAATGACAGTGCTGAGGCCCAGCGATATTCCTACGCAGTATATCGATGTTGTGTTCCAATATAACCATGCGAACGTCGATGGAATCAGCGGCAAGATCTTCCACCAGACGTTGCACCGCAACCTCGACCTCGTCTCTGGTGAAAACAAGGAAGCTCTATGGGGGCTCAATATGGATGGCCACGTGCTTCATCTTCCACAAAACCTGAGACTTACTCCTACGCAAGAAGAACTGCTGAAGTTTCCAATCTCACCATCGTTCATTGTGGGCACCGCGTGGAAGGGCCTACGACCCTCATATTTCGTCCCCGCGGAGTTCGCTCGCTGGGCACCCATCCAGGCGTCCCCCAATGAGACATCTTTGCAGCTCTTCACTACTGATGCCGCAGATATGAAGCATCTTCTGTCCGCATGCCGAAGCAACCGAACCACCATAACGGGGCTATTGCATGCTCTTACCCTTATATCCCTAAGCCGCAGGCTTCCCAACCAGCCGGGTTTTGTTGGCAGTTCAACCATCAACATGCGCCGTTTCATAGAGGATGACACGCTAGATCCTGACCACATGATGGGCAACTTCGTGACATTGATGACACATTTGTTCGACTCCAAATTCGTGTCGGAACTACGGGTACACACACGAGGTTCCGGTGACTCCATCGCAGGGCTCCAGGACTTAGTATGGGAAGTCGCAGCAAAGATCAGGGCCGAGCTCGTACAGAAGCTGGAGCGAGGCACCGCGGACGATATGATGGGTCTGGTCGGACTCATGGCCAAGGGTGACTTCAGATCTATCCTGAAAGGCGAGATGAAGAAACATCGAGAATGCAGCTGGGAAGTGAGCAATCTCGGCACAATGGACGTTGCGACCGCGGAAGACACCGAGTGGTCAGTTGAGCGGTTGATCTCATCTCAGAGCGCCGTCGCGAATGGCGCCGCCATTCTGATCTTCCCGATTTCTGTCAAGGGTGGCTGCATGTGCACCACTATTACGGCACAGAAAGCCGTTGTCAAGCCAGCTTTGGCGGAAGCGTTGGCTACCGACTTGGCTGCCTGGCTGGAAGTACTTGCAAAGGATGCGAGTATGTATTGATTGTAGCGTATGACCTTGGCTTAGTGTTAGTTCTCATCGTGCGTTGTAGCGATAGCGATATTTTCTTTTTCTCTCTCTTTTCCCCCCGCTTCCGCGTAGGTGCTCTGGATGACTGGCAATGAATATCAAATTGCTGCTCAAATAAAGTTTGGTTAATGTCGGCAAGGATTTGGGTCAAGATATAAAGATCAACAATCTAATGATGTACGTAAGAGGTATTTGCCGTCCATTACACGTAGTAGGGTGAATCTCATTCGACAAAAAATCGACTAAAGCCATAAATAGATTCAATAGTGAGTGTATGGAGTACGCTACTACTGCGAGTAGACCCCTAAGTACCCAATTACATATCTCAAATAAAACCATTTCTAACGAATCAGATTGTCGTTTGGCGTTCCCTCGAAATGAGTTCATCAAGAAGATATCTTCTAAGCCAAACGACCTCAGGGTACCGAAGTCTCTCGATTCATTAATAACTCTAGCTTTGAGTATAATGTATAAACTAATTAATTTCTCTCTTCCCTCTCATGTAATTAGTATCACTCATTACAATACGGCGGTACCGATACCTCATTGGTCGAGAAAGGTAGATCACAAGAGCTCCCAAGCATAAGTATGTTAGAAGACCGGCCCGGGGAATTATTAGCTTGGGAGCAAAGAAGCAAGCTATGAAGTTAGTGAATACTTCTACGGCAGAAGCGGAGTTGCTATCCCTTGCATTAGGCAAACTGCACTACCCATAACCCACCTTTTGTTTCCACTCATCTTGAATCGCTCCGTGTTCCCCGCCCCCTGTTGTCCTCCACACACTTCACCAAGTCACAACGAAGTATGGAAAATAAACAAGTAGATCTTCTGTATGTTGATTCTCCATGATAGCTGTTCTACCAATAGCCATCATTGCCTTCAGGCCCTCTGATTTTCGTATTCGAATTCATAACAAGGATACGCCTTGACGCTTCTGTTCAAGTCTCTTGAAGCTTTCACACCCCCTTAAATTATCTAGCAGTGTTGTTAAGAGAGCCTATCCTCGGCTTCGAGGCACCAATAAATGATTCCTCCAATAGCGAGTTAAAGGGAAAGCTATATTCAAGTGCAGGATTCGATTTGAAATTAAATCACACCGCTTTATTCTATATACAGTAGCAGTGCTGAGAAATCTAAGGTTTCCTTCATAACCATGTACTATGCAGGGGAAGACTTCCTTCACTGCCCCAACTATAGCCATGTTCCGAGGTTTACTGTGCGATGTTAGATCTCTACGGGAGCGGCATGGGAATGCGGATAGGAACTTACCATGAACTGCCTTGATAGTGGTGTAGGCCGATAGTGCGTACTGCCCCAATTCCCTGCCAATGCCGCTCTGCTTGTAGCCACCAAAAGGAACGCCGAAGTGATGATCCTGAGAACTATTGACCTACGGCAGCAGTCAGTAAAAAAACTGACACCTGAATCCAGAATGAGTGCCTTACCCAAACCATGCCAGCCTCAATCCTCGCAGCCACTTTATGGGCCTTGACGACATCCCTCGTGAACAGGGCGGCACCCAAACCATACTCGGTATCGTTGGCCTTTTCTATCACCTCCTCCTCTTCCTTGAAGGACTGTATGACCACGAAAGGCCCGAAGATCTCCTCCCGGACCGCTCTCATGTTGTTGTTCATGTCGGCGAAGATCGTCGGCTCGACGAAGTAACCCTTGTCCGAGATCTTGCCGCCAAGAAGCAGCCGGCCGCCTTCCGACTTGGCCGATGCGACGTAGCTGAAGATCCTTTCCTGTTGCGCCTTGGAGATCTGGGGGCCGTGGTTGACGTCTTCGTCAAACTGGCTACCGGACCTGACTTTCTTTTCCGTGTACTCCTTGAACTGCTGTAGGAATTTATCGTATATGGGCTCCTGGACGTAGATGCGTGAGGTGGAGGTGCAGATTTGTCCTTGGTTACCTAGATGGCGAAGACATGGTCAGATTTCCCACGAAAACTCAAGTGTTTCGAGTGAGGCTTACTCATAATACCGACGTAGGACCACTTAACAGCCTGGTCTAGGTCCGCGTCATCGAACACGATTAAGGGGCTCTTTCCGCCAGTCTCAAGGGTGATGTTCTTGAGGTTAATAGAGGCGGCCTTCATGATAGCCCGACCAGTCCCGGTACTGCCCGTGAAGGCAATCTTGTCTACACCTAGGTGTCCAGCAAGAGCGGCGCCAGCCGTCCTGCCGTAACCGTTAATAACGTTGACCACGCCAGGTGGGATCCCTACCTCCTTAATGAGGTTCGCGATGTAAAGTGCTGAGAGTGGGGTCTGTTCGGCTGCCTTAAGCACTATCGTGTTGCCGCACGCCAGCGCCGGACCTAACTTCCAGCCGATCATCTAGGAGAGGGTGAGTTAGCAGGCCAAAGTGTTATTAAAAACAAGGGAACGACTCACCATAATAGGGTAGTTCCATGGCACTATTTGACCACAGACGCCTACATATATGAGTGAGTACTAGAACTCTAGCAGGAAGGCTGGTCAACAGATGTGACTTACCAATTGGCTCGTGAAGCGTGTAAGCGAATTTCTTATCATCCGTCTCGATGGTTTGTCCGAAGACCTTATCTGCCCATCCGGCATAGTATCTTAATACCGATATCGTTTCGTCGACATCCAGATCCCTGGCCTCTCGGTATGGTTTACCGTTATCCCAGGCGTCGATCGTCGCGAGAATGTGCTGGTCTCTCTCAAAGAGGTCGGCCAATTTAAAGAGAAGGGCACCACGTTGATGAGCAGTCAGGCCCCGCCATGCTGGGCTTTTGAACGCAGCCCGAGCTGCCGCAACGGCTTTATCGACGTCTTCGGCGTCCGCTGCCTGGACCTTCGCAATGGGCGTTTCATCAAACGGGTTGACTGTCTCGATTGTCTCACCTGATCTCGAGGAGACCCATTCGTTGTTGATGAACAGCCCTAAGAAGGAGAACTTAGTAAGTAACGCTCATGGCTGGTGATGATGGGTATCATCATCATACCTGTAGGCTGGCTGTAGGATGTGCCGTTGGGGGCTGTGAGAGTCACCGTTGCGGCCATTATAATGAGGATAGAGGTGAAAGAAGATGGGTATAATTACGTCGTGAAAGATGAGATGGGATGAGGCGGGATGAGAAAGAATGAGGGATAGGGTTTGAAAGATTGATGTGCTTCGCATTCACTCAGGTCATACATATAGCTATTCTCCAGGACGGCTTTTCAAGGGTCAATATCACCTGCGAGGTCGGGGTTTTCTTTACTACTATGTAATGGCTTCTCAACTTAACGCTTCCCCGCCTCCTTCGCTCCTATCACAACAGACGGATTGTTTTGTAATACAGGTCAATGCCCATCGTCCTTCCGAAGGCAGTTTAGAAACGAGCCGCTACTTAGTGCCCCGTCATGTGCCCTGGACTTGACAGGAGGGGAATGCATCTGGCCCCCCTATGCCGCAGGAACGACGGATTCCCGGATCCTTGAGAACCTGGGGCTCCGCATAGTTTATACCACATCTGCATCGTGGCCCCCGGCCGAATGACTCAGTCTTGGCGTTTTGCCCGAAAACTTTCCTATTTAGGACGTGGGTTAAACACGATTCGAGCAGAGACCACCGACGCCAAGTCCGGGGACTTACGTCACATTTGACCCCGGAGCTAACATCGCCGAGTCCGAGAGGTTTTTTTTGAATCGGTTTGCCCATTAGTCCGTGTACAATTCTTCTTAGAGACAAACTAGCAATGGTTATTATACCCATTCGTCCGCGTTGTGATTTCATATCAGTGGATAGGAGGGTCATTCAAAGAGGCTTTGACTAGGCAAGCATTGGCGGACAGACGGATTACGACGCTTGGGTTTATATAGTTGAAGGCTGAGGCGGGGGTCCAGGGTGAAGTAGTTGGTTGAGGATATTGCAAATATGAGGGGTTAAGGGCACCTAAAAACAAAATTTTATTACTAAAGTAGTGGCACGGTCTTATCTAGCTTCTTGTGAGAGGGTTGAAGTTAGACTTGTTGCCTGCTAAGCATATACAAGAAGACAAATTCTAGTATTCGACAGACTCTGGTATTTGGCAATAAATAGGGGGCGAATTCGCCCTAAAGTAGTAAAATAGGGGAGAGGTACAGATTAAGACTCCTCCTACAATATATATCTTCTCACTCTGTTACCCATAAAACTCTTACGATTTCGAAGCGATCGATGGTACATACATGTTGAGCGGTCATAGCGTGTCGTATGATTATGATATGGGGGCTAAAGTGCTTATAAGACAAGCGTATCATCCCCAACTAGACCTTGGAAAGTAGTTTTCCAGTCCCCAAGTTGTCTATCGGATTTCCATAGGTTATGTAATGCAGCCCGGGCAGAAAGCACCGACTGGAACCTGATTTTAGCATAAACGGCATCCAACCTCTCTATGACACATTCCCTATGAACCGTCGCTAGCGAATGTGCACCGGCAACATACAACGGAAATAGAACGCAGCTTTGAGCTTTGCAGCTGAGATCGATACCTTGTATGATATCGAGACAGGCGTGGACGTGCTGTTGGACAAGTAGATGACACGTCGAAAGGTTGCAGATAACCCGATAGAGGTATATCAGACCCGCATGTTGGAAGGCCCTCACAAAGGAGTTGGCAAAAAGTTCAAGCATCCTGGCGTGATCCAACGCCTTAATAATTCCCTTGCCCATTCGAGCATCGGCCTCAAGCGTCGACCAAGCTGGCAGCAATGCACTCTCGAACTCCAGAACCTTTTCCTTGCAAATTTCGTAACCATCCCGAATGTACTGCGAATAGAAACCCATCTCTGCCATAGTGCCGAAGATGGACGCAAGCGAGCTCGTGCCGTAGCTTGTCGTCTCCCACCAGACAGGTTTCGACTGAATTTTCTCCCAGATAATGGCAGGGAAGGCTGGTGCCCTGCCTTGTAACAGAGCATCGGTCAGGTCAGTGGATGCGAACTCCGACAGCAGTAAGCTGCTCTCCATCTGAGATGACGCCCAGACTGACTCGAATCCCCCAAGCGCATCAATAATAGCCAATGCTCCTGCATAATGAGATCGTGTAGACGCATGTTGCTGGGTGCAATCGACGTATCCGTCTAGAAGATAGAGGAGCACCACAGCAACGAGAAGACAGAAAAGGTCGGGGCGCTTGGCAGGGTCGCTGCCAAGCTGCCCTCGGATCAGTGCCATGCATTTGAGACGACTGTTCATTAACATCTCTCTTGATTGACCCCCGTACTGCAGTGCGCGATGGGATTCGGCGAAAATGCAAGCAGCCTGGAGGACCGTACGGGATTGTAAAGCAATAGCCAGCGGAGAGCATGGCTGATCTGCAGTAGTTAACAGGGGCCATAACCGCCCCTTGAAGTAATCGAGAGCCCGTCGCTCGTTCGTGGCCAACGATGTCCCGGATCCATTGGAGAGGAGCGGTCGGGTACAAAGGACCTGTTGCAGGTACGGCGCCGTCCGACTAGGCTTGCCGCTCCATCGGAGGACCATCTTGTCGTAGGAACAGTCCGTCCCGGACAGGCCACACCTCCGGCACGCCGGCTTCTGTAGATCACATTTCACTCGGCGTTGCTTGCAGGGCCAACAAGAACCCTCCACGACGCGCTGGCGCTTGGGTTGGCGGCATGTCTTGTCTTGCTCCTGTCGTGAACCGCTTTGAAGCATACTTTTCTAATGGCGTTAAGGAGTCTGGCGAAGTTGCAACTATCGTCTTGATGATGGAGTTGGGACGAAATGGCATGCGAAACAAGTGGATAGAGTGGAGATGATTGTCGACTTGTCCTATTTCGATATCGATATGGAGTATTGCCACCCCTATTTAGATCTCCCCACACTGTAGAATTAGTTCTTAAACGTGTAAATGGGGACAAATAAGTAGGTAACCTCATGAAACGAGTAAATATACATACTGTAATCCTATGTATACGGATGTTAGCAATAAGGAGAAGGGCGAGTGTAACCACCCGTGAGAGGTGCCGCGTGAGAACACGGTTAAATTAGTTGAGTTACAAGGTGAGATAGATTCGACACCTATCAATAATTACGTTTAAGCTAGGGATACAAGTAGCCATTCTTCGAATATCTACCGTGAATGCTGTCCGATGCAGAGGGCTCAGCTGAGTCATGGTTCGACGTCAGGTTGCTAACGCCTGTTATGGGGAATAGCTCTAACCAAAAAGTAGAGGTTCTTAGCATTCCCACTTGAAACATTACGTAGATAGCTTGAAGAAAACAACTTAAATATTAGTTGGATATTATATACACCATGAAATGGACATGGACAGTTAAATTGACAAAGAAGAGCAACGGGTCTAACATTAGACGTTTCTTCGTGGTGCATAGCCCTAGGATTCTTATAAGTCTTTATACTTAAACGCGTAACCTAGCACCTAGTATACCATGTGTTGGATGGCCTCTATTATACGTACGTACGGTATTACGATGGAATCGCGATTTATGGTAATAATCTGTTGTTATTGAATTAAAAGGTAAAAGTTATAGGCTGCAGTGGTGGGGATTTAGTTACCACTACTGAGGTCCCGCAGGTCACGTGATATAATTATATAACTATGCTAAACCTAATCTAAACTAATCCACTATG